>KZ613535.1:0-37727 GCA_002865625.1 Hyaloscypha hepaticicola
ATTATATTCAAATTCCATAAAGAACTCGGGAAAAGAAAAGACTAAATCTTAAATATTAATAATTATAATTTTAATAAAAAAGATATATTTACTTATATAATAATCTATATTTAATTAATTTAATTTAAAATAAGTATTTCTAAAATATTTATCAGATTAGAAAATATAAAAATAGATTATAATTTCTTTAATAATAAGTGAATTCAGAATAAGGGATTTATATTCTTAATTAAATATAATTAGGAATTTATAATCTTTTATAATAATAAATTTAAAGTTTATTAAATTTATAATCTTGAGATTTTTATTATAAATAATTATAATAAAATATATTTATTCAAGTTCTAATTCTATAATTATAAGAATATTAATATTTACTATTTTATTTTTAATATAGAATTTTATAAAAAAAACTATTATATAATATATTAATTATATTAAAAAAAAATAAGTTTATATTCTAGTATAATCTAATAATATTAAAATCCTTACTTTAAAAGAATTTAATAAAAAGTTTAATAGTCTATTAGATATTAAATCTTAAATATTATTTATAATAAAAAGTAAATATAATTATTTAAGAAATTGGAAATTATATCTTTATAATAATTTTCAAATATTTATATTATTATATAATTCTAATTATAATAGTTTTAATATAATTATATATTAGATTAATACTTTCTATTAAGGAATCTCGAAAATATTATTATACTTTCGAGAATCTGATTATAATATATTAGATTATTTTAATCCCGATAAAGTATTAGAATTCTTTAATTTGAAAGATATTAAATATTTAATTAATATAAATAAATCAATTCCTTATAATCTCTTATATAATTTATTAGAAGTTTAATTAAAAGTATTATATTTATATTTATAGAATATAATCTATAAATATTAGATTAGATTTAATATAAGTTTTACTAGAATCTCTATTCTTTTTATTTTAAAAAAGAATAAAGACTTTTAATTTTATATTAATTATTATAAATTTAATAAAATTATAATAAAGAATTAACACTCTCTTTTCCTTATTAATAAGACTTTTAATAGACTAATAAAAGTTAAAATTTTTATTAAATTTAATTTTAAGAATATTTACTATTATATATATATATATAATAGTTATGAGTGAAAAATAATATTCAAGACCTATTATAAATATTTTAAATATCTTATAATACCTTTTAGATTAATAAATATACTAATAATATTTTAAATATATATTAATATAATTTTAATTAATCTATTAAATTATTTTATAATAGTATATTTGAATAATATTCTTATATATTCACGAAATAAAAATAAATACTATAATTATATCTATTAGATATTTACTAGATTATATAAGAATAATCTATTTTATAAATTAAATAAATATAAGTTTAATATTAAGAAAGTCAAATTTCTCGAATTCTTTATTAATATAGAAAATATTCGAGTAAACTCTAAATAGATTTATAATATTATTAAATAATCTAAATTAGAATTATTTTATAATATTTAAATTTTTCTTAAATTTATAAACTTTTATTATAAATTTATTTATTAGTATTTATATATAATCCTTAAACTTATAAATCTTTTAAAGAATATAGAATAAAACTATAAAACCGGTTTATTCTAATAAACAAAAATAGTATAAAAGAGTTTTTAATTCTTAAAAGATATATTCACTTTAATATTTATTCTAGTCTATTTTAATCCCTTTAAAAAGATTAGAATAGAAACTAATATATTAAAATTTATAATTATAAAAACTATTTTATAATAATACAAAACTAGTAATAGTATTAAATAATATTAATATTTAATAATATTTTAATTCCGGAAACTTATTAGAATTGAATATAATTATAATATTTATAATAGAAAACTTTTTATAATTATAAAAGTCTTTAAGTATTAATACTATTATCTTAAAAGTATTAAGTATATAATCGAGATTATTACTAATTATAAAAACCTCTAATATTTTATAGAAATAAAATACTTAAAGAATTATTAAATATATTAAATAATATATTTTATAATATATAACTTTGAGATTATATATTATAAAAGTATTTCAAATTCTATAAATAGATTTAATAGATATTCCGATTATATTAATAGTCTTATTAATATAATTTAATTCTTAATCTTTTAGAATAAATTCAAAGGAGCTTTTATTATTATAATTCAAATAATTATATAAATTATTAAAAAGTCACTTCTCGAAAATAAACTTATAAAACTTATTATCTTTATTATAATTTAAAGGGATTATTTATTATATAAAGAATAGAAAGATTTTTATCTAGATTATTTATAAGGGAATTAAAATAATAGAATATACTTTAAAAGTATTATTTCAGATACTAGTATAAAGAGAATATTCTTAATCTTATTATTTAAAAGTATTAGAGACTTATTTCCTCGAGTTTTCGAATTGGATAATTATAAATATTTAATTTCACGAATATAAATATATATAATTACTAAAAGGATTATAATACTAGTCTCTTTATTTAAATTATTATTGAATATTATTCAGGTAATTCAGAGAAATAATTTCTGATATTAAAATATTATAAAAAAGAAATTTAATAAAAGAAATACTAATAGAAAGGAAATCTGGATAATAGATAATTCGAGTCTATTTAAATATAAGTTAAGAGTTATTATATTAAAGAATCCAGTATTATATAAAGAAATTATAAAGTTTTATTATAATAATCCTTTAATAGAATATTATAGAATCGAGAAGATATTTAAACTCTTTAAAAGATTTTAATATTAGAAAAATATAAAAACTAATATTTGTATATACTATAAAGAATATAATATCTATTAGAGAATTAAAATCAAATAGTATATATTATATAGTTTATTAAATAGTTTATTATAATCTAAAAGACTCTAGAATAAAATTTCTATAAATTTTATTATAGGTTTATTATTATATAAAAATCTAATAAGAGATCCTGATTTCGATATAATTCTTATTATTATTAATTAATATTCGAAAATGATTAAATATATTATTTATAATAAAATAATTAACTTTCCGGAATTTATTAAATTTATATAAGAAAATATATTTTTACTATTTAATATATCTAATAGAATTATCTCTAATTAGAAAATAATATTTATAAGTTATTTTTAGTTTACTTTCTATTATTATCTAATATATAAATAATATTTAAATATAATATTCTATTTGTAAATAAATAAGTAAATAGAAAGATAAAATCAAATTTTTAAATACTATTTGAGAAATTACTATAATCTCTAAAAGAATAATTAGTTTAAGAAATTGTCTTTTATAGAGTTTATATATAATAATTCAAAATATTAGATTTTATAAAATATATTATTTGAGATATATTATAATTATTATTTGAAACTTTTATAGAATCCTGAAAACAAGATTAAAAAAGAGATATTAATTATATATAAGAGATTAGAGATTCTTTTTAAAGAATAGAAAAAGCTTTAAGAACTCTAGAATTATATATAAAATAATCGAGAAATCTATTATAATAAATATCAATTAGTGAAATACTATTCTAAAAGAATTTAGATTATATTATTAATTAAAAATCTTAAATTAAAATCGGGGAAACTTATATCCAAATTCATAGATCTATTTAAGATCCTTAAATATATTAGTAAATCTATATATAAATTAGAATTCCTAAACTTATATAATAGATTATATTTAACTTTTTATATTTCCTTCTTTAAAGAGTATATAATAAAGAAGAGACAAGGCCTTAACTTATATTTTACCGGAAAGTTTCCGGAGTTTATAGATAATAATAAAGAATAAGAATAAGAAATTAAAACTATTATTAACTATAAATAAGATAATAGATATAAGGAATACTAATATTTAATTAAATAGAAATCCTAATCGGATAATTATAATATATAACTCTTTACTTTTTCTAATCTTGAAAATATACAGGATTTTCTAAAATCGTATAATAAAAATTATAATTTAGAATTAGTAAAGACTTTACAAAATCCTTTTAAAATACTAAAAAGCTCTAATCTATTAAAATAAAGAGATTAACTCTCACAAATAAAAAGAGGATCAGATAGATTAAAAAAGGTCCTGAATAATAATTAAAATACTCTTTCCTTGAGTTTTTTTTCTTATAAGGATTTTTAGAATTTTATTAAAATTTATAAAATAATTATATTTATATTTTAAAAGAAAGATTATAAAGAAGAATAGAAGAGACTTATTATAAATAATCCAATTATAAATATCTTAAATAAAAAATAATTTCTAATCTAATAATATTATTTCTTATTAAAGAAAAATACTAAACTCCAAATATTAAATAATCTCAAATACTTATAAAATATCAAATAATCTCTTTCAGAATATATTCCTTCAATTCGGGAATAATATAATTCTATAAGAAGTATTAGTAAAATGAGATTTGGAGAGAATAGAAATAAATTTATAATTATTATATAAATTTTATAATAAGTCCGAATTTCTATAATCAATTCTTTAACTATAATAATTATTATATTATTCGAATCCGAAATATCTATTACTAATAATTTCTTGAATTTCTTAAAGATATTAATAATTAATATAATACTCGTATTATATACTTTATAGTATTTCTATTATAAATTAGTCAAGGACTTTAAAGAATAATAAGAACTCATTTCAGGAATACTGGCCTATAGATCCGGTTTTTTATATATAATTACTATATAATAAAAAGAATTAATAAATTTATTAATCCTTTTCTATTCCTTTCAGATCCAGGACTGGGAATTATTAATATCTTTCTTATATATTATATAAATTTCTAAATATATATCAAGAAATACTTTTTATTTATTAATCTGATCTTTCTAGACCCGATAAGTCTCCGAAAGGATATATAGAATCTGATATTTTTATATTAATTTTCAAAAATTCAAATAATTTTTGGAAAATTCAAAGAAATTTGAGAAATTCAAATAGAAATCTTAAAGGAATTTACTAGAATATATTTTCCTTTATTACTAGAATAGTATTTATAATTCTTTAAATTAAATATTTGAATATATTATATATCTGAATTAATAATTAAATATTTAAAGTATTTAAGATACTGGTTAATTTTTGAAAAGGTATTTAAAAGATTATTATATTATTTTTAATTAGTTTAATAGAATTATAATATTTTGGGAATTTGGAAATCAAATTGAAAATCTAATTAAAGAAAGTCTTAAAAAGGAATAAAAAAAGAAACTAGAAAGTATAAGTATTTAGAATATTATATTATTAATCTGAGGAAAAAAGATTATCTTATAGAAAGTAACTTGATTCTTAAATAATATTAGTAAAGTATCTGGATTAACTATTCGTGAATCTATACTAATTCTATCTCGGATATAATATACTATATTAATACTAATTCTTAAGGACTTCTAAAAGGCAAGTTCATTTCCTTCAAGGTATTTGGAACTTTTATATATTATTTATATATAAATTTTTCTATTTTTGAAATTATTTAGAATATCTAATATATTAGATAGGAAGAAATATTAAAATATAGAATAATACCTTAATATAGAGGAATATAGTTCTTAATCTGACTAATAGGAATACACTATATACAGGCAATACACGTGATGTCACAATCACTACTTCGCCTACTACTAATCACCTTCCCGTCAGCGAATTAGTACTGGTAATAATTTTATAAAAACGAAGATATAATCCGTATATCAATTATTATTATAATCTGTATACCCCCTTGGCACTAACTGGAAGCTTATTCCGAATAATAGAGATAATTTACCAAGATGGATATGAGAGATCTTGGGAATAAGATTATTAGAAAGGGGAATAATTGTGATGTATACTGGCTGTCACGTGGGAAATCACGCGACAGGTCTGTATATGACTTGGATTATACACTATCAGTGAGATACTTTCAGATACCTGTACACCTTCACTCCTCCGATTAATTATAAATCAATTATATTACTATTATATACTTTACTGAATAAGTGCGGGATAGACGTGTAATCACTTATATATATATAACGGATACTCATTTGAATCTCTTAGAGGATTCAAAGATTAGTTCTATACTGAATCCACTAGTCTCATAACTTACTAATTCCGTTAATTTATTACCTATCACTATCCATCTTATATTAAAACTCTTTTATTTTATTAATCCTTTTTATATTATATATAACTTTATTCTTTTAATTAAATATACTAATATATAAATTTGATTATATAAATAATATTATTTTATTTATTATTTTTAAAAGTTTATAAAATAATTATAATAATTTATAAATAAATACTATAAGAGGAAAAGGATATAACTATAAAATGGAGGGAGATCAAAACGTGATTGGATTATTTAAGGAGAAAAGTGCGAAACTAGTGAAAACGCGAGCTTATATGCCCGCTCGCTACGCTCACGTGACGCTAGCACGTGACCACGTACGGCTCTGCAACACTACCAAAACCGCCCATTTTCAGTATTACAGGACTTGTCCCTTTATAATACTTAAAAGGCCCTTTAATAAAAATAAATTAAAAAGATTACTTTTAATTTTAAGAAATTAAAATTAATTCACTTTATATAATAATATATAAATTCACTATTAGTTAATAATTTTATTATTATTATTAATATTTATATTATATAAGAAATTATTAATTTATTATATTAATTAAATATATTCTTTAATAAGAAATTATTATTTTAATTATAAAGACTTTTATAATTAATAATATTCTTTATTTTTTAAATAAAACAATTCGCGAAATATTATTAATCTTCTTATAATAAATTATAAAAGTTTATATTTTCAAGAAAAGTTATTTTATAATTAAAATCTAGTAATTAAATAAAATTAAAATAAAATACGAATAATATATTTTAAATCGAATAAACTCTTATTTAAGTTTATTAGAAAAAGTAATATTTATAAATATAAAAACTATTCTTTTAATTTATAAAATTATATAAATTATAATTTTATATAAAAAAATATATTTATAATTATTAAAGATTAAATTTAATCTTATTATAAGTATATTCGCTTTAAGAATAATTTAATTAGACTTATAATATTTATTTATAGTTTATAAAATATAAGTTTTATAAATAAAAATAAATAATATATATTTTATATATCTTTTATTCTTTCTCTTATAAATAAAATAAATTAATCTATTTCAAATCCTTTTATAAATTATAAGAGAAACTCGTGTAAATACTTATAAAAGGATTAATACCTTATAAGATTAAATAAAAATAAAGATTATAATAGACTTTTTAAAATTCTTATTATTAATATTCTTTAATAAATCAAAAAGCGAGTTTATAAATAAAATTATTAATTATAAAATTATAATTTATTAATATAGTTTATAAATTGATTATAAATTAAAGTCTCTTGATTTATATATAAAAGTCTTTAATATAAAAGTAATAAATACTCTTAAAGATATATATAATATATTTATATTATTAAAAGTCAAATTAATAATCGATTTATAAGTTTTTTTTAAATAATCTAAAAGTGATTTATTATCTCTTTTTATTCTTTATAAACTCGTTATAATAAGTATTTATAGACTTTTAAGAAATGATATAATAATAACTATTATATTAATATCTTTTATATATACTCTTAAACACTTTATAAATTTATTAAATATTAAAATATATTAATATCTTAAATAATAAAATAGTTAATTAAATTATAAAGAAAGGAATTACTTTCTCTTTACTCTTATAGATTATATATATATTTATTTCTTTAAAGAAATTTATAAAAACTAAAATAAATAATTCTTTTATATAATTATAATTTATTATAATCCTATAAAGTTATTATAATCTTAATATATAATATATATATAATATAATAAAACTTGAATTTAAAAAAGGAATATTTAAATAAATACTAGTTTTATAAATATATTATAAAGACTTTATAATATATTATAATTACTTTTATTATTATAATATTATATTTAATTATAATTACGAATAGTTAAAGTCTTTATTATATTTTTTTCTTTTATAAAAAAAGTAATACAAATTAATTTAATTTAAAAACACTTATAATAAATAAGATTATATACTTATTAAGAATAATAAAGAGTATTATTATTTTAATAAACTAGATCACGAGTTTACGGTTTTTTATAAACACTTATAAATTATATATTAGACTAAAGGATTCCTTTTAGTCTATTATATTATATATATTTATAATCTTTACCTTTTCTTTCTTTACTTTCCTTACTTCTTTTACACTTATAATAAGTGATAATAGCGAATAAATTGAAGATAGCGGATTATAAATA
Organism: Hyaloscypha hepaticicola; assembly: GCA_002865625.1. Classification (NCBI taxonomy): domain Eukaryota; kingdom Fungi; phylum Ascomycota; class Leotiomycetes; order Helotiales; family Hyaloscyphaceae; genus Hyaloscypha; species Hyaloscypha hepaticicola. The sequence continues at coordinate 8,357 of KZ613535.1, forward strand.
AGGGAATCGATTATAATAGGAGTAATAAAATATACCTGTAATAGGGAATGACTGTAAACAATTATAGAATTATAAAAATACAATTATATATAAAACAAATTATAATAGTTAAAAGTAGTTAAAACTGACTATATGGCCCTTACGGCCTATAATGTCTTATAGTCCTATAGGCTCCTTTAAGGCAGGGGACACGTGCCGCTGTCCGCCGGATGTTAAATACAGACACACACATACATATCTCTTCCTTGAACCGACCGCTTCCACCACCACGACGCCACACTTAGTTGTAGCTGCGGACGGCTAAAGTCCCCATTACACTTCTTCTTCTACAAGAAAAGTAACGCAAACCAACTTGGCCCGAAGGCACCTATAGTAGACAAGATCGTATACTTGCTAGGGACAATAAAGGGTACGACCGCTCTAGTAGACTGGATCACGAGCTCACGGTTCTTCATAAACACTTGCAAACCACACGCTAGACTAGAGGACCCCTCTTAGTATAGCGCATCACACACACCTATAGTCTTCACCTTTTCTTTCCTCACTTTCCTTACCTCTTTTACACTTATAATGGACGGCAAGAGCGGGCAGACCGGGGATAGCGGGTCACAGGTAGGGGGACCGACTACAACGGGGACAGCAAAACATACCCGTAACAGGGAACGACCGCAAACAGCTATAGAACGGTAGAAATACAGCTGCGTGTAAAACAAATTGTAATAGTTAAAAGTAGTTAGAACTGACTATGTGGCCCTTACGGCCCATAGCGTCCTATAGTCCTATGGGCTCCCCTAGGGCAGGGGCCACGTGCCGCTGTCCGCCGGACATTAAATACAGACACACACACAGACACTCTCTTCCTTGAACTTCGGACGCCAGGTCCTATAAAATACCGGTAGATGTCCGAATGCCACGTCCCATACATGGAAGTCCTGTAAGGCTGTAATTCAGAGCGGTCAAGCAGTCTCTAGTTCATTCTGCATCCCCCTTCTTGACGTTGCATCGTTGATGCATGTGAGTCCATGCCACTTCAGCGAGTCCGCTCAAGAGTTTTACTCACTCCCACTATTGTGCCGCCTTTACACCGCTGAATTTCACGCTGCCCGAGATCACGTTGGCGATGCAGCAGCTGAGAGCGGAAGGTCAATGTAATGACCACATTGCAGTAAGCGCCCAGTATGCATGTTCTCCATTTGCTTCATCCAGTCTTCCCTTGAGCCTCAGCCGAGCCAACGAATCAAGTAAAGGGTAACTCACTAGTCCAAATGTTCATATGCTCGTATTTCAGGGTAAGTCTTGTGCCACGTTGATGGTTAGCCCCACCAAGGATATACCTCTTCAATTCAGATCTTTCTTTTGCTGTTTTCTATCTTGAAAAGTGCCAAGATGCCGAGGCCATCCCTTTTCGATTCAGGTCTTTCTTTTGCTGTTTTCTATTTTGAAAAAAAGCCAAGATGAATACAGAGCCGCCGCCATGGTCGCCGCATTGGAGGTCTACCATTGGAATTCTTATCCTTATGATTATAACCATCTCTTGGTCCCGTAGTTATGTTCGACTTCGACATATTCCCGGGCCTCCCCTCGCTGCATTTTCGAAGTTGTGGCAAGTCCAAAAGACCATAGGCGGCCGGTTTCATCTCGATACTATCGAGGCATGTGAGAAATATGGTACTATTCCAATCCTCAATCAACGCAGAGGTGTATGCCAGCTGATGCCAGGTTGAGGTCCACTTGTACGGATCGGTCCAAACGAGCTGGTAACAAATGACTTCGAGATTTTGAGAAAGATCTCCGCTGTTCGCTCGCGATATACCCGTTCTAACTGGTACGATGCCTTGCGCCTTGATCCTGAGCACAACTATGTACTTTCTGAACGAGACGAGAAACGGCACAGTGCTCTTCGAGGGAAAATGGCCGCAGGTGTATGTCTCTGACGTATCAATTACCTTCCTAATCACAGCTTTTTGACGGAACTTAGTACTCAGGAAAGGAGAACGATCACCTTGAGCAAGCTCTTGATACCAATATCGCGCAGCTAGTCCAGCTCTTCGAGAAAAAGTACCTTTCCACTGATGCGCTATACAAACCCGTTGACCTTGCTCCAAAGATACAATATTTCACCCTCGATGTCATCTCAGATATTGCCTTTGGCAAGTCGTTTGGGAATCTTGAAGCCGATCAAGATGTCTCCTCCTACATTAAAACAGTCGAAGAAGCGTTCTCCCTCGCGGTGATCCTCGCTACCTTTCCTGGGTTGTGTAAGCTTCTTTTCTTGCGCATATTCAAGAGAGTTTGGCCAAAAGACACAGATAAAGATGGGGTGGGCAAATTGATGGGGTACGTAACCATTGCCCACTCACCAAATTTGACCTTTTAAACTGACAATTCGACCCGTAGCATTACCAAAGGATTTGTAGCAGAACGCTTCGGTCCAGACAAAAAGACTCGTTGGGACATGCTCGGCTCCTTCATTCGCCACGGGCTGACACAGAAAGAAGCTCAATCCGAAGCCCTTTTCCAAATGTAAGATTGCCTTCTCCGCTCCCATCTTTCTGGCTGACTGTAGCCAACCCCAGATTTGCAGGTGCTGAAACCTCCGCAATAGCCATTCGCGCCACGCTTCTATACATCAGCACAAATCCACACATCTACAATACCCTTCTATCCGAACTCTCTCACGCCAAAATCTCGCATCCCATCACTGACTCCGAAGCCCGACAGCTGCCCTACCTACAAGCCGTTATCAAGGAAGGACTAAGAATGTTCCCGCCCGTAACCGGGATCGGATTCAAGGCCGTCCCCCAAGGTGGAGATACTTTGAAGGGGCTCTTTGTGCCGGAGGGAACAGGGATTGGTTGGAGTCCCTTTGGGCTGATGAGGAATGAGGCGATTTGGGGAGCTGACGCCAAGATGTTCAGACCAGAGAGATGGTTAGAGGGCAGTGAGGAGATGAGAAAGAAACGGGATTTAGATCTGGACATGGTTTTTGGGAGTGGGAAATATCTCTGTTTGGGCAGGAATGTTGCGATGATGGAGTTGAACAAGGTCTTTGTGCAGGTACGTCATCTAGGTGCTTCCTTTCGTTGATTTCGAGACCTTGAAGGCCTTTGATTTTTCAAGGAATCCAAATCGAGTAACTGGACTTTAGCTCCTTCGCAACTTCGACTTTGCGGTTGTGGATGCTACTCAGCCTTGGAAGACGTCCAACAGCGGTCTCTTTGTGCAGAGTGATATGTGGATGAGAATCACTAAGCGTGTTCCAAACTTCTGAGCTCAGGGAGGTCAATGGTTTGCTGTCCAGATGGGTATCTTTCGGTAGGATCTGATCAGTGGACATGATTTGCCACTCTCACTCCGCAGCATTCTTTAATGCACATCGCAGCCCTCGCTTCGAGTGGGGGCTCTGCTTGAGTCGAGGTCTACGACCTCATTCTATGACAGAAAATCGAAGCCACTTTTCCAATACAATGGAAAGATTCCGCTATTCTTGTAACCCCAGTCGGCCTTCACTGCTTGATCTGGGCACTGTGTCGACCAGCCAGCCGCTCCTCCTGATAGCGAGGTCTTCAAAACACGTGACCCTCGGGATATCTTCACCACATCAGGCTTGGGCGGGCCAGGCGGGGTAACGCCACTACCCTCTCCCCCTCTCCCAAAACATTTTTCTCCAATCAAATTATCAGAAACTCTCGGTCTATCCCGCCTCGAAACTCACGCCACGAGAAAGCCTCGTGGAAGTTCATGGCCCAGCCATTGGTGCCGGATGTCAGGGCGTAAGCAAGAATGCCGCCATTTCTCTACTTGTAAAAATCCCATTGCAAATATCCGTTGCCTATCATTGGTCTTTCAGAGTTCTCTTATCAGGGATGTCGAGACGATAAATAAGCTTTCTTGCCTGTGGCACCCCAGTCCCATCCCTGGTGCGACTGCTGGTTATCGCTCTGCAGCTCATGCAGCTCTTATCTTGCCTAAGCTGCCATGTTTTCAATGACACACCCCCCAAGGATGACACGAGACGATCTACTGGGTTATGTTATCAGCATGGGAGCGCCGAGGTTCGATAGTTATCAACCTTGGAGGGATCCCGCATGTTGGTAGCTTTAGATCGGTGCTACACTTATATCTACCTCTAGTGCCACAAACATTCATTCCCCGCTCGAACTACTTCTTGACGATCGCTTCACCAAACACATTTGAGAAGCAGGATCATGGCGACAACTACAGCAAGCGGAGTGCAGCCTGACTTAGAGAAGACTGTCAGCAGACGGTCGCACACGAATGTCCCTCCCGAGGAGTTACTGGCAAGTGAGGCTGATGCCGAGCTGTTGGGTAAGGGACTAGAGCTACGAGAAATGTTGGACGAGGCTAACAAAGAAACAGCCAGATTAGGTTACAAGCAAGAACTTCGTCGCAACTTCACGATGATCGAAGTGTTCGGCATTGCTTTCAGCATCATGGGGCTTCTGCCCTCTATCGCCTCTACACTCTCCTTTTCCGTACCCGCGGGGCCAGTTGGCATGGTCTGGGGGTGGTTTCTAGCTTCCATGTTTATCTTCATCGTTGGAGTGGCCATGGCGGATCTCGGTTCAGCAATGCCTACATCTGGAGGACTATATTGGTGGTAAGTTCTCATCACACCTTGATGCAAATGCAAACCTGACTTCCTGAAGGACACATTACTTCGCATCACCCAAGACTCGCAATGCCTTGAGTTTCTTGGTGGGATATTCTAACAGTCTTGGTTTGGTTGGCGGGCTTTGCAGCATCGATTACGGCTTCGCCCTGATGTTCTGTTCGGTGTAAGTCACCCCCACGCTTGCGGAAACATGCTTCCACTGAACTCACCAGGATCGTCATCGCACGTGACGGAAACTGGACTCCCAGCAATGGAGTTGTGTATGCCGTTTTCCTCTGCTGTGTTCTGCTTCACGGCGTCCTAGCGTCTACTCTATCCAAGATCATGGGAAAGCTGCAAACCGTCTTTGTAGCCATGAATATCATCCTCATCGTAGCAACCATCATCGCCCTCCCCGTTGGTAAACATCTCTCCAGCGAGCGGAACGATGCACATTTCATATTCGCTCAAACCGAGAACCTGACCACTTGGCCCACTGGATGGGCCTTCATGCTTTCATGGCTCAGCCCCATCTGGACAATCGGCGCCTTCGACTCCTGCGTCCACATGAGCGAAGAAGCGTCGAATGCAGCAAAAGCCGTGCCCTATGGAATTATGATGTCTATCGGCTCCTGCTGGTTTCTTGGCTTCATCATCATGATCGTAATCGCTGCAACCATTAATCCAGATCTCGAAGCTGTGCTCGGTTCCTCGTTCGGTCAGCCAATGGCACAAATCTACTACGATGCCATCGGGAAGCACGGCACACTGGGTCTGATGTCCCTCCTCTTCATAGTGCAGTTCGTAATGGGTCTTTCCATCCTCGTCGCCGCGTCCCGTCAAACCTGGGCATTTTCTCGCGACGGAGCGTTACCGTTCTCATCGTTTTTTAGGCCGATCTCCAAGAGAATGGGATATATCCCCCTCCGCACAATCTGGGGTTGCGTCTTCCTAGCCGCTGTCCTCGGCCTGCTCTGCCTCATCGCCCCCGCTGCCGCCGCAGCGCTCTTCTCCCTCGCAGTCGCAGGCAACAATCTAGCCTGGGGTCTTCCCATCTTCTGTCGCGTCATCTGGGGCCAACATAAATTCGTGCCTGGACCATTCTACACCGGAGATCGGTTCTCTAAGCCCATTGCTTGGGTAGCCATCATCTTCCTCATCTTCGGCATTATTCTTGCGATGTTTCCGGATGGAGGACCAAACCCGACACCACAGTCTATGAACTATACAGTGGTGATTAATATGGCGGTCTGGGGAGGCGCAATGTTGTATTATTTTATTGATGCGAGGAAGTGGTTTACCGGGCCGAAGATTACAATCGATGTCGCCGCGCTGAGTGACGAGCAGCAAGCTGCGCTTGTGGCTGAGGGGTTGGACTTGGGTGTTGGAGAGGGAATTGCTCCTGGCGGCGGGCTGATGGAGCCGCAGATAACGGGGGTAAATGAGAAGGCCGGGGAGAAGGGGGACACAGACTCTAATTAAGTACCCGTAGTTTGAGCACTCCTCTGAGATTCTTGATCTGGAAGATCAAGGAACGTCAAAAATATTCTTAATGCTCGATGTCATTAGTGCAATAATACAAGAAATCCTGTTGATTGATTTTTAGAAGCTCATCCCTAACCGATTGTTGTTTGGTTCAGGGGCTCTCGCTTAACGAACATGGTGACAAAAGTCCGTGCGTTCAGGGCATTTTCAGGCTTTGTAACCACTAATTAATATTTTCAACTATTGCGCATTTTGATAAAAGAATGATTTTTGTGGTAATTATTAAAGTTTAATCGATTATTTGTTTAATTATTCATTTATGGACAATTATCTTATGTAGTAATTTTAATTCTTTGAAGTGATGATAGAAACTTTGATTTTCTTAGTCCAAAAAATGCCTGAAAAATGCCCTGAACGCACGGACTTTTGTCACCATGTTCGTAACAATGTTTACCAAGTGACCCCTGTGAGAACCCAAACATTCACCCCCTACATTGCATCAAAGTGCCCCAAGCCAATTAAAAGCATTCTTTAATATATTATACTAACTTCGATAATCTGGTGAATTACCCTCAGAGTATGGTTTGTCGTATCATGCATAACCGCTTGTAATGTGTAGCCCCCCAAATTGCCCATTTTTCGAGCATGTTCAAAATTTGAAGTGAGTAACACAAGGCTTCTTTTTATATATTTTTTAAACTAATAGCTCAATGTCTACTCCACGCTTGAATCAAATAACTTTTGGTTACTTTTGGACCTTGTAGGCTGTGTAGAAACTCAACGAATATCTGCAAAAAAAAAAACTTTTCCCTCATCCCAACGCCGACCCACGAACGAGACAGATTCAAGTATTTGTACAGCTTCTCAAAGTGGTTAGCGCAGAATAGTAATGAATTTAAGCTTTGGAACTTACTTTCTACAATCTGCAAAATCAAAACGGAATCTAGTAGACCTGTTTAATTCTGGGGTGGCCTCCGTTGCCGTTTTGCCTGATCATGATGATCATCTGCAGGGGGACTCTCGGTGCTGCCCCTTCGATGTACCCTTCCCGCTAGACTGTGGGTTTGTACACTGTGGGCTGCTGCACTGGGGCCTGCTACATCAAATCCCTGAGGCTGGGCTGGAGGTCTGCTTCCTGTGGCAGCTGTTCTCATATCCATCATACCTCCCATTTCTCCAGCCCCTTCATGCCCATCAACTTTAATAGCCATGTGACCTACAGTGTTGCTACCAAGTTCATGTGGTAACAGTCCGTCACGGCTCTCAGGGCGTATAACCCACACCCCTTGGGACCCTGGGGGGGCAATCCCTTCGAGACGATCCCAGCCAATGATCCTATCTAAAGCCACCCCTGGTGGTGGGAAAACACCTAGAGGCGCATTTCTGTAGATGGGGACCTTTTTACCGGTAATCGGCCGCAGAATTCTAACATCAGGAACTAGATCATCAAAGTTAATCCTTCGTCGTACATTCCCAGCTGGCTCTGGATGTCCAACGGAAGCCTGTTTTGCTTCCCAACTCCCTCTTTTCTTCGGTGCTGGCTCTGGATGTCCCCGTGAAGCCTCTTCTGCTTCCCCACTCACCCTTTTCTTCGGTGCGGAATAATGGCATTTCACCTTTTCTCTGGCGCACCTCCCACATGTTGGCCGCGCTCCATCACAATCCCCGTGTTTGTGAGTTTTGCAGTGGTCGCACGTTTGTAATTCTCTTATCTTCAATGGGTGAACACAGGAGCGTTTGTTTGAGACGCAATTAGTACATGGCTTCTTTCGATCACAATCCTCTCCCGCATCATAGCACGGGTCGCATGACTGCCTTGCTAAGCTTGGTTTTTTACGGACCCTCTTGGACTGGCTTTGTTGCAAAGGTTGAGCAGGACCAGGGCTAGGACCGGGACCGAGGGTACTCCGGTGTTGCTCACCATAGCCGCCAATGCTTGGACCCACTCCTGAGGGAGCATGAGCCGGAATAGCCGCGATAGACATATTTCTCGTAGTACTTGTGAGATGGTCCATAGGTTCCGGCTCCGCAGTAATAAGATTTCCCATAGCCATCGGAACCCCAGGTTGAGAGGTAGGCAGGGCTGCTCGTTGATGGGCCCTAGGTTCCTGGTCCGCAGTAATATGATTTCTAACAGGTATCGGAGCCCTAGGTTGAGAGGTAGGTGGGGCTCCTCGGTGATGAGTATCGTGGTGCAACAGATCCTCAACAGAGATTCGGGAGCCTTGTCGTCTTCCAGGTTGTGATTGTACGTGAGAAGCTTGGGGTCCGCTAGGAGCAGAAGCTGGATGCTCGGATAGGTTCAGAGCTTGAGCAGCCATTCCAGCCAAACGCTCTCTATTATCTTCCATTGACGACTCTGGCATTCTCGGCTCTGGGGGTCCTCTTTGGTCTTCGGACTGAGAGCGGCCCTGCCCTCCCCTGCTTCCACTGCTTCCACTATTTCTACGGTTTCCCCTGTTTCCACTGTTACCCCTGCTTCCTTGCGATTTTTTCGAAGAACTTGTATTCTTCTTCATGTTTGGTACAACTTCCGTGATATTGAACAAGAGTCATGTGCTGGAAAAGGATGCTCAAGAGTTGAGTGCTGAATAATCGAACTTGGGTTTTGAAGTTGATGGAGGAAGGTGTTCGTGCGAACGGGCAGTTTCGAGACATATATATATTGCAGGAGTTCTACTGAATCACAAGGATTTCTTGCAATATGAGATTTGGTCGATTCACATTCTTTGCAGTGATTCAGAGGTCTTCATTAAATTATGACTTCGCTCGTGAATCACCACTTAGGGGGATCCGAGAAACCCTGAATAAGCATACATATCTTGCACACAAATTCTTCGAGTCATTTCACAACTCTAACAGCAGCTATAAACATTACAGCATGATAGCATTCAATGTATCAAGCTCTTCAAAACAGAAAAGCTTGTCAATTCTTAAGGGGGCGGAGTAGTCTTGCCCATAACCAGTAGCTTTCCAGACGATTCTCTTTCAACAGCATCGAAAATCAATCCGGGAATTCATTGACATACACACTATGCCATTGCCTCTCAAGTTATGTTCAAAGCAGGACCAGAAACCGCTGCTCAACATTGGCAAACGCTATTAGGCTATCCCACATCATTCAGAATATACAACTTGGTAGTCTTCGTGAGGAAATCCTATTTGTTTGATTAACAGTACCCACTACTTCAAAATTTATCAATCAAAACATGCTTGCTTTGTCTCATAAATGTTTTTCTTCACATTATTACTTTGTTTCTCGGCTTGCTCAAGAACTTCGATGGCGCGTGCTTGAGTTTGCAGAACAAGGTGAGTTTCAGATAGACAGAACCAGTTTTTTTTTTAAAAAAAGGAGTAGGTTGGCAAAGCCATGAGCTTTGTTAGGTATCTCCTGAGTCTCGTGGGTTTTGTAAGTGAGAGTCAAGAGAGAAACTGTTGGGCACGCCTGGCAACAGATGTATGGTCTATAAACCCAAGAATCTGAGGCAGAAGACTCCCCTCTCATTTATGTTGATTTTGTATGTATCGTGGTTTCCATGTAGAAGGGGAGACTAGCTTTGAAAAGGGCGGTGTGCGGAGCGCGCGTTGCACTTAGTGAGGGATCTTCTCGAGCAGGGTGAAGTCAACGGCAGCAAGGCGTGGTATTGGTTGCATTCCCTGCTACTCGCCGGTCCTATTCTCCTTCTGACAAATAGTGTTAAGTGCCAGCCCCACCATAATAATACAATTGGTGGCGGCTTAAGTAATCTAGATTGGTGTCTGCTGGTGTGCCATCCTCAAGAATTCCATGGTTGCGGCAATAGTCGGTCCTTCCTCCTCTACCCGCTTGATAATCCCCAGAACAATCGCTAGGTAGCTTCTAAACAGCACGAACCAGGGCGATAAATTGCGTTTTTTTTTGGGTGCCTCACCCCCGCTAACACGACAGTACGAGATAAATAGATTTACTTTCTGTAGCCTTTCACGTTTACACCTGATTTCTGGGGGATTGCAAGGTGATGCTTAATTCGATCAGCCAGTATGTGATTCTTATGTTAGACTTTTAATCTTCCTCCGTATTACAGCTTACCAAGGAACTTCGTATCCAAGGTTCCTCCACCAATTCTGCCGCAGTTGCCCTATCTTCTGGCTTCCACCGCAGCATGCGTCTTAAACATTTGAGAAAAGAGGATTTCTCCTCGCCTTCAAGGCTCTTCATTTCCTCTTCTAAAGACGTCGTGGGAATTTCCACGTCGGCCGTGAATTCCCCAGATTCATCGAAGAAGCTGTCTGACCATGATCCTCGCTCTAACATGTCCTTTGGAGAGGGGCCCAGAAGTGCTATCATACGAGCTATGTGGGCGGGAATTGATCATTCCGGCTAGGTAATCTTTCTTTGAAGAGGTGCTCTCCTTCGAGTACAGTCTAGCACTAGAAGTTTTTAGTTATGTCTTGGCTCCAGGCCTATTTAAAGAAGGAAAAGTATTACTTACCGTCAGCTCCAAACTCTAGATGTCAATTTTCTCATTCCAAGTAGTATGCAATACTAGTTCCGGCGCACGATATAGATCAGGCATAACCTTACCAGTATACTTCTCCTTGCTAAAAACAGCATAGCCAAAATCGCAGATTACGAAATCGCTGAAGTCATCTGGAATCTCCAATCCCCGTGGCGCATAGATAATATGATTACCATCTATTCTCCGAAGGCTTGGCTCAGACCATTCTTCTTCCTTGAATTTCTTCAGTATTTCCTTGTCCGCGATTGACATCATGATTTTCTCCTCTCGAATGTCTATATCACTGATCAGAATCAAATTTTGTCACAGAAAATAGACGAGCACCGCACCTGTATGGACGATCTTGGCTTGAGAATGCAGATAGTCGAGAGAACATAGTACCTGAAAGATGACCGGTTTCAAGAGATCGGGCGTTAGCTTTTCACCATCAAAAAGCTCCCGGAGCTGCTTCAAAGTCAATCCTAGGGCATCATGTACGAGACACATGTATGTGTTCCTTTGTTGCCTGGTAATTCAAAGCTATCTCGTAGCTTCCTTGTGAATTTGGCGCCAGGATGGTCAGATTTGATGGTCTTAAGATGTTCGAAGACCTTCCCCTCGTTTACGGCCTGCGGATTACCGCTTACGAAGACTTTCAAAGCAACGTACTCATGCTCACTGGTTATGTCAGCCACGAAATGACAGGAAACAGGGGAAATCTCACACTAGGTCCCTACACAGCCAGACCATAGACACAGAGCCAAACCCAAGCTTCCCGACCTCGGACCACCTGATATTTTTCTTTGAAGACTTCACCAATGGGCAAATAGTAAAAAAGTACCCCCTTTTTTTAAGCCTAGATTTTAATAGTTTACTCTCCGTACTCGATTAATGCTATATTATTAATATTATAAAGAAATTCGAGCAAGAAAGCAGTTTTTTTTTTTAAATGTTTTTGTGATGCGCACGTGACTTTGCACTTCCCGGATATTTCTTATAATTTTCAAGGGAAATTATAAAAAGGACCCCTCTCCTTTAAGAATTAAGACTAGGACTTAAACAAATAATCCTTATAGTTTAATTTAATACTCTTTACTTTAAAAAAATTTAAAAAAAAGTATATATTGTAATAGGGCGACCTGCTACGGTACAGTCACCGAAATGGAGGGAGAGCAAAACGTGAATGAATTGTCTAAGGAGAGAAGTGCGAGACTAGTGAAGACGCGACCTTATATGCCCGCTCGCTACGCTCACGTGACGCTAGCACGTGACCACCTACAGCTGCGCTCTACAAACCACCAAAACCACCCATCTTCAGCACGCCCCACCACAGTATTCAGTTGAGAAGGTTAAAGTGATTCCTAAGCCAATTTCTTAACTATTTGAAATTTTTCACACGCGCAATAACGCGTCTCTATAGTACGCGTATTTTGTAAGTGAATGGGAGCTCTAGTACTGTTATATGGAAAGGGGAGCAAGCATTAAGTGAAGGTCGCTATAAGTCAAGTCACGTGCGGACCACAAAAACACCAAAAAACCTGCTTTCTTGCTCGAATTTCTTCATAATATTAATAATATAGCATTAATCGAGTACGGAGAGTAAACTATTAAAATCTAGACTTAAAATAAGGGGGTACTTTTTTACCAATTAGGGGGGGTTACTTTTTTACTATTTGCCTCACCAATGCGTACGGGACAGTACTCTTCAGGGTTATACCAGGACCAAGTCTCTTCCTCTAGACGGTACCCGGGGCCTAGGAGTTCGAAACCTGTCTCTGGAGGTTCCCGTGGAGGTGATGGCTGCCTTTGGGCTGACACGGTCATGGAAACAATTTCTGGCATGGTTGAAGTGTATCAGACTCACTGGATACTTGGTATCTGCTACTAGGCTTGGAAACTAAGCCGTCGTTGCGGCGTGTTGCTATGAAAGGTTGGCTGTCTCAGGAGAAAATTTAGCAAAGGCGAGAGAAATTGTTTGAGGTCGCTGGTAGGAAAGTACCTACAAAGGTGTGGTTCGCTTTAGCAAGTTTCATTAGCCAACCGCCTAAACCTCCTTTACAGAGTTAATATTGTGGTCAGTTGGTCGCCCCTCTGCTAGCTTCGCTTACAGTCAGGGGGGGAAAGCAAGTGTTAAAAAAAGAAGTCCTATTATTAATTTTTTGCAAATGTCAAGATATTTCAAGAACCATAACGCACTTGCACAATTCTCTAAAACTTTATCAGATTAATGAAATTTCTACATTGTCTACAACTTCCCACAGGCGAACAATGATGGCAGCTCTACTTTTGCTAAGATGGAAAAGATGCCCTCGTCGACTTCCCAGTGCGATAAATGTCTACACTACAGCTCTCTCAGCCTCCCTAAAGTTATAGATTTCTTCTGCCACCTGATGGACTTGCATGAAGTCAACTAATCCCTCTTCACTCCAACCTTTCCCATCCTCCTCAAACCAAAAGCACCAACCACGCACGCAATTCCCATCGACGCAAACGCCGTCCAGAAGCCCGCTCGGTACCCAGCCAGCAATTCATCCTCTTTTCTCATCCCCTTATCCGCTTCCTTCTTCGTAACCGAAGCCGCAACAACCGCAATCAAAGTGAGGCCAAGACTAGTCCCAAACTGCGCAACCGTATTGAAGACCGCACCAGCCAGCGCTTGAGTATGGGCTGGAAACTCTTCCGAGACAGCTAAGAGGCCGACGGTGAAGAGAATGTCGCAAGAGAGGGGAGAGAGGAGCTGGGCTGGGAAAGCCGCGTACCAATATGGCCAGTGCGAGGAGATGATGGCCATGAGGAGTGGAGCACCGGCGCTGAGGAAAAGAGCGAGGAGAACAATGAGGTAGGGACTTGTGCGGTGGATTAAGAGGCCAGTTGTGAGTTGGATGGCGAACCCAACCAGGAGAGAAGGTAAGATGCGGAGGGAAGCACCAAGGGCTGATGTGTGCTGGATTTCTTGGAAGCTATGAATCTGTTAACTGTGAAACCTGCGAAGGGAAATGAGTTGGTATTACAAAAGCGAGCAAAAGACTTCCATTGCGTTTGCAACGGCATTCGAAAATAATACTGTGAGGCAGACACTAGTGAAGACTCTATTCCTCCAGAGTGAGTTTGGGATGAGGGCTGGTAATTGGAGGCGTTCACGACGAGCTTCCCAGAAGATAAAGACTGGAATCATAGCGACGCTAATGAGAAGTAGGGCAATATTTGCTGGTCGAGAGATGTAAGAGACAGAGCTTGTTAGTGAGCTTTATAACTGTTAGTAAAGTTGTATTTCCCGACCCCACACACGTAGGGACTCACGCAAGGATATAAGAAAACAGCCCAAGCGATGTCGACGCAACCAGCGCTCCAACCCAGTCAATCTCCTTCTTGAGCTTACCAATTAAAGATCCTTCTATGGCTGCATCCATTGGCAAAGCCCATAAACTGACCGTAAAAAGAGCCAGCGAGAAACTTCCACAAAGATAATACGAAAACCGCCAACCCATGGTGTCGAGGAAGACACCTTCGAGGACCATACCCAGAGAAAATCCGATGGGTTGAACAAATCCCAGGCACGAGAAACCAATGTTGCGTTTCCTGCCGCTGGGCGCTGCATTGGCAACGATAGCCACGGAAGTGGGCAGACAGAGGGAGACTGCAATTCCCTGCATGGCACGGAACATGACTAACTCGATCCCAGTTCGAGCGAAACCGCATACGAGGATGAAGACGCTGGTGAGGAAGCAGCCGAGCAAGTTCACTCGTTTGGTACCCATCACATCTGCAATGGAACCTGCTAGCAGCAAACACGAGCTGCTGGTCAAGCTGCAAGTTGTCAGCGTTACAATAAAAACTTTGAATGAGGAAGGGGCTGTACTAGTAGACTGCGGAAGGCCATAAGATGAGATGCTCCGAGAGGGAGAGATCCGATGCTATCCTTGGAAGGCCAATGGTGATGAAGCCATTGCAGAGACTGCCAAGGAAGTTAACGCCTGTTAGGACGATGATTATGACAACAATCCGCCCCTCTTTCAGAGCTCCACCTTCTAGGTCGAGAGGTGCTCGAAACGAGCTAACCGACGACTGCGATTTTGCGACATCTGTAGCATTCGAAGCTGGCGGAACCGTTGTTGACATAGGCATATGGTTCCGTGCCGGGGAAGGCAAAAGCTCGTTCCTCTTGGCAGGGACCAACTCGATGGCTGACAAAAGTTCTGACATGATTGTATAGATTACGTTCAGTGAAAACAGGAGTTTGCTATTAGACACTGAGAAGTGGAAGGTTTCAGAGCCTTTTACTTCCACTTCGAAGCGTCGTTGTTGCAAGGGCGTGACTCAACATGCTAGTGAGATGTCCAAGTGCTTTACTTGGCTTCGGAGTTGAAGTCCGTGCTACTGCATGCCTGCACACCGCTCCGCTATTATCAGCCTACTCCGAGGCACTCGCCAATATATTTGCGATCCCTTCTAGATAATCTAACACCGAGTAAAAACGACGATAGGTGTACAAAGCTAAAGTTTCTATGCTTTGGTATGCCTTGGATCAAAAGAAAACATAATACCATTCACAGCAGACATCTCTATCAAATATGAATCAACCTGATGATTTCCCTCCGAATTTTCGTTGGATCTCATCACACACCGCGTTGGTGACTTCGAGGGTCGTGGCGCTTCCCCCAAGATCCTTCGTCATAATGCCTCTTTCACAGACATTCTCAACCACTTCAAGCAAAGCATCCCCAGCCTTCTCTTCACCAAGCCACTTCAGCATCTCAACTGCTGTCCAGAAAGTCGCTACTGGATTTGCTTCACAATTTTTAGAACATTTCATGAGATTTTAAATGGTTGACGGAGGTGGAGCAACTTACCAATACCCATGCCCGTGATGTCGAAAGCAGAGCCATGAACCGGCTCAAACATTGAAGGATTCTCACGCGTAGGATCGAGATTACTCGTCGGCGCAATCCCAATCGAGCCCGCCAGCGCCGCAGCAAGATCAGAAAGGATATCCGCATGCTACAACCATCGTCGTCAGTTATTTCTTTTCATGGTTTTTTTTGAAACAGATCCAGAAACTCACAAGATTGGTAGCAACAATAGTATCAATACTTTCCGGCTTAAGCACCATCCTGGTAGTCATCGCATCAACAAGCATCTTATCAACGTCTACCTCCGGGAACTCTCTCGCCACCTCCTTAGCAATTTGATCCCAAAGCACCATCCCATTCCTCTGCGCATTGCTCTTCGTGACAACCGTGATATGTTTTCTCGGTCTCTTAGCCGCTGTTTCAAACGCAAAGCGCATGATGCGTTCCACGCCATGACGCGTGAAGACCGAGACTTCGGTCGCAGTTTCCCACGGCTGGTTGATGTGCGAACGTCCCCCGTGACCGGCGTACTCGCCCTCGGAGTTCTCACGTATGATAACCCAGTCCAGATCGCCGGTCCTACAGTTCCGAAGAGGTGATTGCGTGCCTCGGAATACTTTTGTGGGACGCACATTGGCGTACTGTTGAAGTGGTTGGCAGATTGCTAGGCGGAGTCCCCAGAGGGAGATGTAATCTGGGACATCTGAGAAGAACGTTAGTATAAAAACATGATCTATCTCATCTCTGGAGATGATTGATTTTTAGCACTCACCTGGAGCCCCAACGGCACCGAATAATATAGCATCGAACTTTTTCAGAGTCTGGAGAGCATCGTCGGGAAGATACTTTCCTGTTTTCTTGTAAGTGTCTGAGCTCCAGTCGAAGTTTTCGAATTGGAGATCAAAGGAACCAAGAGTAGAAACGAGTTTCTTCAGGACTGTGATTCCGGCAGAGATGACCTCAGGTCCAATTCCATCGGCGGGAATCGACGCAATCCTGTAAGTGGGGTGCTCGGTAACTGTGCTTGGAGACATCGTTTCTGTTCATTTGAGAGTGGGGATGTTAGGATGGATTTTTTCTTGAACTTTTTTCATGTTAGAGAGAGCTGCCTCAGTGAAGGAACTCGTCCTTCCATCAGCGTTAAGAAGGCTCTCAAGTTACCTATGATTCTTGGTCTTTAGAGCTAGTGGCGACCCTGCCAGGGGATCGGCTTTTGCTACTTGCGGGATTCGGTGATCGTTTCTCCGGACCGCTCTGCCCACTGTATCCGTCTCTGCTCGGTCCAATCAGAGACGCACAGGTGCTTCTACGATGGTATCTAGAATTCGTTGTAGGGATTACCTCAAGAAGTTACTCCAAACTGGTTTCTTCACTAGAAGTGTCTGGGAAATCGATGGTCGTCGAGAAGGGGCGCGGGCCGCAATTTACCGAGACAGGAAGTAGTTGACCAAGTAGCAATTGCCAAATGCTAACCTGAAAACTGGAAATGTGTGAAAGATAGGTAGAAAATTGAGGAGGGGGAGGCGCTTTTAGATGGAACATGGGACAGAAAAGCTATGGACAGGATGAGTAAATCCTCTGAATTGGTATCCCTGAACCCCTAAAGCGCTGCTACACTAGGAAACAGTCCTTTCTCTACCTCTATGAATGCCCAAAGCCCATTAATAAAATGTACACGCCTTCCCTTTAGCTATTCCCCGATTGTCTCGCCATCTAGAAAAGAGCAGCACCTGCGAACAAGGCACATGCTAAGAACATGCTCGATGCGGCGACCGTCGAAGCTCCGTTAGCCTTGGTGCTGGGGCTTACGGATTGGGAAGAGGATGTGCCAGATGTGCCGGAACCGGAACCAGTGCCGGTACCGGTGCTCCCTGCAGAACCCGGGGTGGTTTGGGTGCCTGAGGTAGAGCCTGTCCTGGTTGCTGTTGCTCCGCTAGTGGTGGCAGTAGATGGAGATGACAGAAGGCTTGCAGGAAGCGAGACATTGGCGCAGGAGAGGTCATACAATGGCTGCTGAGTACCAAGGGTGGCATCACTGGTGGTGCTGCCGAGGAGACCGAAGCTGGGAACTGGTGTCGTGGGGGCAGCATCTTGAAGCACATACCACCAGGTGTTGACTTTGCCAAAAGCGGATGCACATCCAATTTCGTCCCAGAAGGTCTTTGCGTTGGCAAGACTGGGAACACCTAGATTCTCAGTCTTTCCGCTGATGGGCCATCCGGTCTCGGTGATCCAAACAGGCTTTCCGCCTCCAGCCGCTGCTGTTGCGTTGTATGCTTCCCAGAAGAGATCGTAGGCGGAATCAATAGAGTTGCTCACGGTGTTCTGGAAGTACGGGTACTCGTCCACGCCCAACCAATCGATAGCATCAATAACAGCGTTGTTCGAGGAGTTCGTCCATGAGTTCCACGTATCGACGTGGCCGATCGGGACGTTTGCCAAGGCTGTACCCTTGATCGCAGTCTTGACTTGTGTAATGTACTCGACGAGAGTTGTCGGGTCCGCACCAACACCGGTTGGATCATTGATGAGGCCGGTGACTGAGACTCGGTATAGATCTTCGCTACCAACAGATAGGCCAACGACAAGGTCGGTGAAGTCTGTTCCGTAGTTCGTGATAGCTGCGGTCAGAGCTGCGATCTCGTTGGTCACTCCGGCTTGTCCACCCGATGCCCAAATTCCGAGTAGGAGAGAGGTTTTCTCTTTTATGGCGGCGGGAATGGCTTGGATGGGATCGGATACCGTGTTGCCTTGCTACATAAAAACTGATTAGACCTGCCCATTGGACACCCAATCTGCCTCAGGAGGGGAACCAACAATCATAGTGTAGAGTCTGGCACTGGTGAAGGCCCCCGAAGTTCCAACCAAGTTCTTTGCAGCTGTGAATTCCGCCTCGAAGTCAGCTTGAGTCTTGGCCGTGTTATCGGTGAAAGTGCTTCCATAGTTGAAACCCTGGTAGACGGTTGCTGAGACGGAAGAGGTCAGGGCAGCCGCAACGGAAAGGAAGGTGGAAGTCCGCATTGTGGTGGAATTGTTGTTCTGTCACGATGCGCTGCACGTCGCGTTTTTTCCCCTGGGCAGAAGTGGATAAGATTCGCTGCAAGGTTGAAAAGAATGGGATTGAAGAAGTAGTTGGAAGACACGAAAGAGTGAGTGTCTTTGCAAAATAGAAAGAAGAAAAATTTGGAATGAACGACGGTGGTTTGTTTGTTGAACACAGAGGAGGTTGAGAAAGGAGACGAACGAACACGAGAAATTCAGGTTGAGGGAGATGCCGAGTGAAACGGCGGCCTGCTTACCTCAGCCGCGTTGGGAGTGGTGAGTGGCCAATAATAGGACCATGCGGCACTTTCCGCTCTTGGCTTTTGGGGGAATGCGGTTAGCTGATTGGGGCTGTGTTGTGTGTAACCACTGCCGATCAGGGGCTGGCACTACAGTAAGGTAATTTCGCCCTCGCTTGAACGGGGGCGTACCACGTGATATCAGCACGGGGAAACGAAATACCGGCAGTCACTCCGCCTCTTCCCCCAAATGGCACGGTCACACGAAGTACGGGTATAGATATTCCCTTCAAGCCACTGTGACAACAAATCTGCACGATGTGAGTATCAAGGCATGCTGGCTCTGCTTATTTGATAGCAGTTCAACCTTGAACCTTCTCACAATCCAGCAAATGCCGGACCTTCATATTGTTTCATGTGAGCCCTGGAAGAGGAAGAAATGAAACTTTAGTCCTACCAATCATCTCGCCCATTACCAAATCAACTCGTGATCATATGGTGCAACCGTAAAAGCACCCCGGAATATTAATAGAAAGATAGAGGTATTTTGGCTGCATATCCCAATACCCTTGAGCAATGCCTGAACAATAGAAGAGTCTTTCTGTCCGTTATGCTGCCACCAGGAACGCATCTCGCTTATGACTTTCCACTCACATTGAAAGGCTATATATTAGGAAAGGAACCACGACTAATCCAGTATTGCATATTGCAGATGGGTTATTGTAATGAGCCAAGCGCAATGGATGCGCTTCCCAATCCTCCCAGTCCTTCCAAGGGGAGGATCGCCAAAAGTGGCCGGGGTATGGAAACGCAATCATAAGCCATCAATACTTTGCCAGTGCATCCGTCGGAGAGAACCATGGCTGAAACTATTACGATCCTGTGTTGAATACCGCCCCCGGCTGTTGCTGGCTCCTGAAGGTGGAGTGATCTAGAATTAAGAAAGAAATCGCAGATTATCTTAAATACAAGAGGCGCTTAGATACTAAATTCATCCAAACACAGAAATCGTGAAACGAGCCTATTTAACTAAACCGACATGAGATCCTTGAAAAGGTAAGCTCCTTAAAATTTTCTACTAGACGGTCTTTACTATAAATAATCAGGTTCCTTTTTCGTTTTTTTCTTTGCTCGTGCACTTAAAAGTCGATTCTTCCTCCTCTGCTCGCTTTTGTCAGGAAAAACCGACCGTTAAATGGATTTTATCAAAAGTCCCACGTTCTTTATCTAGGGATTAGCTATTTGGTTCCAAGATTCCTGATATTTTTGAAGTTTGCATTGTGCCTCCTCTGGTCCTTTTTTGTCGTTTGAAAAGTGAAGCCTTCTTATCGAATTAAACACGAAACAAGAATTCACACCACTCAAAGTAGGTTCGAATCCAAAGACTTTCTACGATCTCCAAATCCTCGACTACTTTACCATCTTGCAGATTCGTGATAAGTTAAAAGAGTTGAATGTTCGGTGGTCCGGATTCCGGAAGCTAACATTACCCCTCTCCCGTTCGCCCGTTTCCAAGTAAAAGACCAAGACCAGCCCTTTAATGCTTTTTTTCATTCTCAATTACCTCTAACTATCATGGCAAAATCGAGAAAGAGAATTGTCGTTGTCGCCGTAAGTGCTAAACATAAAGTTGCATCATATGACACGGCATATCTGGTTGATACTATCTTATAGACTCCAACCTCACCAATTCTATCCCATCTAATAAACGCCTTGTCCCACAACGACTCTCTACAAATCACTGTTCTGACTCGCGAGACAAGCGTCAACATTCTCCGGGCGAACGGGCACTCACATGATCATGTTCACGATCACGATCATGCTCACGGGCACGACTCGGACCATAGCCACAATCATCAACACGGAAATGCAGATCTGACTCATGTTCAAACCGACTTCTCTGAGTCTGAGCTCCAAACTCATCTTAGCAGTACAAATACAGTAATCTGCGCCTTCACTGGCTCCGACATCCACTTAACCCACTCCATCATTGATGCCGCCTCCAAAGCTGGAGCCAAGCTCTTCATACCCTCCGAGTACAGTCTCGACACCGCCAATCCCAGAATCCGAGAACTTTTGCCTCCGTATCAAACTCGATTTGAGATTCAGCAGAAGCTCAAGGGATGTGGAATGAATTGGAAAGCGATCTATTCCGGCGTCGTGCTTGAAGAAGGATTGAAGACAGACGGCATTCTAGGGATTGATGCTCTATGGGCGAGTGTTGTTGTATTTCCACACAGAAAAGAAACTAAGATTGCAGTCTCTACCTATGGAGATATTGCTCAGTCTATCGTTCGTGTTGTCAGCGAGGGTGAGGATCAATCGGGACACGAGGTTCATATGTGCACATTCCAAGCCAGCTTGCAAGAGATCGTTGATGTAGTTGAAAAGGAGATTGACAGGCCGCTTGATAAGTATGAGGGTGTTTATGAGGGGGCTAAGAAGGAAGCGGCGGAAAGAATGAGGATGGGGTTTTTTGATGGCGGCGTTGCGTTACTTGGACGGGTAGCGGTTTGGAATAACGATGTCGATGCTTGGAGCAGATGGAAGGAGGAAGGTTTAGAGGTGGAAGATGATTGGGTGGCAAGTATTAGGAAGGTGGTGGAAATGGTGAGGGCTGGTGAGATGAATGGCGGTGGGTGTGGCTGCTGAATCTGGTATATTATAGAATCAACTAGGCCAGTTCCAGCGCCTCAACGATGATAAATCCAACCTTCAAACAGAAGAATTTGACGACCTCTTCTCAGACGTGAGTGAGTGGCCATTGACAGATGTGATTATATCCAATCTTCGGCCCAAATTGCCAGTTCACCTAGATATAGACATAAGATTGCAAATCTTCTTGAATTGTGCAATGGCACTCAAATATGGGATAGAGATCGGAGGCTTTTGGGCGGATAATATCCGGATCAATGAGGTATCGGGCGAAAAAATCTATGCAAGCTATTTCCGACCATGGAACGTGACAGTTGCAGTTACAGGGGTGCAATACACATGAGGTGAAGCTTGAAAAGTGAGTATATTGTAATGTCTGAAGAAGTTGTCTAAGGAGCCAAGTGGGCGACTGCTCGGGGAGCTTATATCCCACTGGAACAGTCTAATCCCCATTGGGAACGGCTAGTACTAAAGGAGAAAGGCCCGTGATATCCAACTAATAGACCCCCCCAGGTTTTGCCCTAAAAGGCAGGACCTGGAACCTAAAAAATCGTTCCCAACTAAATAACCTCGTTTAGCTTCATATTTTGAGTAGTATATAAATCTACCGCTTTTTCGAAAATATCTAAAAATCAAGGCAAGATGCCGAACTGGAAAAGCTATGAATGGGGATCCGTGGGCGTAACTGTTCGGGCGTTCCAGTTCCTTAAGATCCATGGGAATCCACGGATCTTCAGGGGACCGGAATTATCCAAAGTAGTATTTATGAGAGTCCAGGAGTATAGTAAATCGAGTCCGTATTTGAAGGAATAATAATAAAAATGGGTGTGATAATAAAAATCGTCTGATAGTGAAAAATGCTATACGGAGTAATTATAATAGTGAAAATTTGTCGAATTGTATAACAGAAAATCGATAAAATGAGTGAAAGTGGTAAGGCCTGTTATTCCAAGTTCTCGGACTCAGAGCTTGAGTTCTCGTGACCCCCTAGGTCAGGTGAGATTAGGTACTTGATATCGATTATATTAATTATCTTAACGAAATTGTTATGCTTTTGAATAGTGAGCGATTTTGTCAGTCCGTCAGCTATTATTTCGGATATAGGCTTCTATTCGATATGGATTTTCCCTTAACCAATCTCCTGACATATCTATGACTGTTGAATATCGACGTGCTTGAGCTTGGTAACGAGTTTAGGGAAGTCCTTGATCAGGAGTCCAATTGTCTGAAGGTTATCGCACGATGCGGTAAGGGTCTGATCGATATTAAGGTCGACGTTATCGAAGAATCGTCCCCACCAGAGGATCCATGACATCAGGTGAGCAATAGCAAGCAATTCAGTCTCGGTGGTTGACATAGTGACGGTCGACTGGAGACGGCTCAATCAGTCGAATATACTACCGAATAGCTTAAGGGCTATACCTTCGGTGCTCCGGCGACTTCGTATATCGTTAGCGAAAGCGGCGTTACTAGCTACTACAAAGGCAGGCTCTGTAGGAGGGCCTTCAGGGTCGTTGGCGGTACTGAACACGGGGGCGGGGATGGTAGTACTACTGTATTCCAGTGCGAGGTATTTAGTATCTTCTAGATAGTTGATATAGTGGTAACCGGCCGCCAGGTATTATGGGCCAGGGTTCTTGAGGTTCTGGACCAGTATTTTCGTATAAAAAGTGATATCCGGGTATATAATCGACACGGGATATATCAGGGAGCCGATGAGCTGGGAATATTGAAGGATCTGTTCCGCTATAGTATCACCAGTATATAGATCAGGAGGAGGTGCCGTTATGGGAGTCTTGGGCCTATAGGTTGACGAACCAGGATATCGGAATCGATTATAGAGCTTCGTGATATAAGTGTCTTGGTATAACTATATTTTGTGGGCCTTTCGGTCACGGATCACTCGAATACCCAAAAATCACTTCAGTTTACTTATCTCACGTATTTTGAACGCTTTGAGGAACTCCGTTCGGAATCCGTTATAGAATAATCGATTTGAAGGGTGATAAAGGACTGTAATATTGTTAATATAAAAGAAAACGATTAGCTTATTGCTCGTAAACAGACAAGGGCAGTCGGGAACAGGAGAAAGGCCGAGCTTGTGAAGGTATTCGTACATGAGGTTATACTATAATAGCGGGGACTTGAGTAGACCGTATAGAGTGCGGATCAGCTATAGGCAGTGACCAGGTATGTGGAACCCGTTGGGATAGTGTATATATATGTCCTCATCCAAGAAAGTGTTGCAAAAGGCATTTATAGTATCGAACTGTTAGATATCCAGATTAAAATAAGCCGTAATGGCTATAAGTGCCCTAAATACCCTCGTAGCGAGTGTAGCCGCGTATGTGTCTTGTGAGTGGTTCCTTTAAAGGTCTCCACGAATCACGAGCCTGGCTTTACACCTTGTGAGGAAGCCGTCTTCGTCTCCTTTATAAGTAAAAACCCATATTAGAGGAAGAATAAAGGAAGTTATATCTGAAATCGGTACTGTTTTGAAGGTGCCTTTATCCCAAAGGGTCTCGTACTCGACTTTTTGCTCTTGCTTGAATCGAGCTCCGTATAGGTGACTGTCCAATTCGCGGTGTTTCTTGGGTGGAGCAGGCAGGTCACGAATTCGTAACTTTGGTTCCTTATATGTCATTCCTGTTAAAAATGATATATAGTACTTCGAGATCGGTTCTTCTGTGAGATCCCAAAATAATGGCTCAATTGTAAAAGCTGCCTTACGGTTACGCTTCCCTTCGACGATATTTGAAGGCGTAACACCTCTACTAGTTCCTTTACGCACTTCCTGTTCAGGTGATACGAATCCACAAAGCGGCTTGGTGGGCAATGGCTTTGAGATTGTCAGAGGTTGATCTCGAGGAGAATCACGTGAGCTTGAGGAATCACTTAACGTAGTCGATTTTGGGCTTAGTGTTGAGCTTATTTCGACGGCCGACGAATCTGATTGGCTGGTCGTCACCGCTTGTGGTAAGGAGACTCCAGGTGAGCTCTCTGCAGGTTGATTTAATAACGCAACAGTCGAAGGTTATTCAAACTCAGGGGTCTCTCTAGGTATAGGAAGTGATGCCGCTGATGTCTTCGAACTGGAGGTGTCGTCTACTATGACCGTATTACCATGGGATTCAAGGGTCGTCTCGAACGAGCGTAAAGGTGGCAGTGTCTCCCAATCATCGATGGTCTCTTCGATATCGGGGGTAAGGATTTCAAGAACCTGGATTATATCAACCGGTGCCTCTGACTGGTCGTCGTTTGGGTTATACCGCTTCGTAATGTCAAAGACGATGTCACGGGTTGATATAACTGTCTTTAGCTTGGGTATCCAGATCCTATAGATATTGCTTCTACTGTATCCAATATAATATCCGATATATGCGCGGTGATTCAGGTGCCGTTCGTGTTTCGGAGTGTTTTTGATAAAAGAATAGGCTCGATAACTGTACGGAACAAGGTGATTTAGGCTAGGCCTGGGAACTGGATTATCAAGATACTGTTCGATAAAACTAATAGACGTGAGCCAGTCAAGGGAATATGTGGGAGATCTATTAAGCAAGTAGGCGGTTACGGAGTATATTTCAGGCCATAAAACCTCAGGGAGGTTTACTAATATTCTCATATTACGATCACGGCCTATAATCACCCCCCCAGATCTCTTAATATTTCCATTTTGAGCTTGTGTATATAGTGGTGAGTTCTCTATAATCAAACCATACTCGATCTTGAATTCGTCGAAATACTAAATAGTTATTTCGTCATCTCTATAAAATATCTATACTTTAAGCCCGTAATATCTCTTGACATATTTCAGTATATACTCAAAACAAGAAAGAAGGTATTATTTCCCCGTACCCAACAGGTAATATATAAAGTATATATGACTTGTGGGATAAACGAAGTGAAGTATATGATTTTCACTACCTAATCCGTTATTTATACTAATCAGATCCCAGTATAACTTCCAGAACAGTATAGGGTAACGGAATATAGGGTAACGGTAGGGTACGCTTTTAGTGTTATTAAGACAGTACTCTTCGCATTTTGGATCCGATAATGAAGATATTATGATTTTAATACCTTGACAGGCAGTTTCGAGCTTTTTCAGTATCTCAGGATACAAATGACCTATAATTTCGTGTCACTGGTCTAATGTGCCCTCCTTGATAGGCCTGGAAGCACGTGAGGAATGGGCCTTGAAGCTGGCCAGTAATGCCGTAAAGGAACCCTCCGATTTCGACTACTCTGAAACTGAATTTTTGGTATATTCGAGGACCCACTACTCAAACCGCACGGGGATATCCACCCAGTAGTAACAATCCCCTTGACTATCCTCCTATACCAGGGTATTCGAGCGGTTACTCCAAAAGATCCCTTATTGGTTCAGGAATTTGAGAGACATTACGGACGTATGGAGTGACGGAATGTATATTGTATTTCGGAATATAATAACTCGACTATTCGGAAATCCTTCGGTCTGAACGGTTACCCTTATCGTTCCGTACGATTCGATAAGTACTATAGTATTGCCAGTAAAAATGGCATTTTCCTCGTCTTCTCGGGGAGGCCGAAATGAGTCGGGATTAAAGTGTAATCTAGCATTCCCGATATTACAGGTAGAACCTGAATCCAAGATAATACTATTCTCAAGGGGATAATCGATTCCTATCGAGGTTTCAGTATTATTGAAGGCATTGAAGACTCCTGCCCTGATTGGCCGAATCAAGACACTATGAGCCATTATATTAGTTATCGGGCCCTCTTCTCCCTGTTTCTTGTTCTCAGTTGACTTCGAGGTTCCAGGCAGCTCCGTAACGGCAGGGTTTAGCATTATCGAATTTCGTACCTATTCCTGGAGATATCGAATCGCGAACAGTTATCTGTCCGTCTATTTCATACCGGCTAACGCTTCGTCGATCTTCTTCTGAGTATTGGGATTGGGATGCTATCCGGCTGGTCGACATTCCGGAATCAGGTAACCGCAATTGGCAAAGAGATGGATTCCGCCGCAAAGGCAGGGTGGTTTCGTTACAGGGTTACCATTCGAATCCACTCCTTGAAAGGAGATCGCGAACACTCCATAACGGACCGACAAGGGCTGCCTAGACGCTCGAAGGCGTGTTAGCTCCCTCAGCTCCTGAACTATATCTCGGAACTTGGGTTTTCGTGGGTCCTCCTCCGTAAAGCGGAGCAGCTGGCGGTCCCAGTCGTGTGAGAAGCTGGAATCGATATCGACCGTCGCGGTAGTGAGGGCGTAATGGGCGTGGAGCCCCTGAACTTCGGGCAGCTTGTACTTAACTGCTTCGTCATAGGCCGATTCGAGCTCTGACAACCACATCGTAACCGCCGTTCCACGTTTTGGTCGTTGAATTGCACGCTGCCAGGCCCTGGTGACCTCGT
Organism: Hyaloscypha hepaticicola; assembly: GCA_002865625.1. Taxonomy (NCBI): domain Eukaryota; kingdom Fungi; phylum Ascomycota; class Leotiomycetes; order Helotiales; family Hyaloscyphaceae; genus Hyaloscypha; species Hyaloscypha hepaticicola. The sequence goes on from KZ613535.1 coordinate 35,121, forward strand.
TTTGGCGTGCCTTGTCTGAAGGGGCGAAGCGTCGTTTGAGCTTTTCGAGCATCTCTTGAACGGTGTCGCACCCTCGGGTATATTGCAGGTTCCCACGACTAATCGTCTGCTGAACCTTAACTCGGAGCTCGTTCATGGCCTTGACCTTCGAATCATAGGTCTTGAGCTTGTGAAGGTAGACACTCTGGAGCATTTGTAGGTGGTTTTGTTCTGACGAACTGAGGGAAGCAAAAGTAATAACCTCCGGCTCGTCTGGAGACGGGGTGTTATTCAGGGTATTGGTCTGCGTGGAACTGGGTGTAGTAACTGTCTTAACAGTCGCAGGTGTCGGTTCAATGGGTTCCTCGAGCGTTTTCAGGTTGGCTAGAGGAACGGACGGGTTGACGAAGTCCCAAAGGTCTCCTGCTGCCGTCCGGATCACCTCAATCCATGGTAACCAATCCTTCTCCTCCTCTAGTATAACGGGAGTGACGGTGATTACTTTCGAAGACATGATTGTGGTTGTGGTGATTTCAGTAGGTGTTGATAACGCACGAAGCTTATTCGACAGTCTGGTCGTTCAAGGGGGTCTATTCGTGCGGAGACAAGGTATGGGAACTGTTTTCGATTCGAAACAAGTCTATTCGAAGGCGAATAATAGTATGGTCGCGTTTTCGGTTCGAAATAAGTCGATTCGATGCCGAACAACGGTGAGAAGTCGCTGTAATTGCAAGCTCGTCGTAGTGGAAGCTCGTAAATATGGGATTTAGAGCAAGGCCGGGCTCATAACTGACAGTTGCAGTTACAGGGGTGCAATACACATGAGGTGAAGCTTGAAAAGTGAGTATATTGTAATGTCTGAAGAAGTTGTCTAAGGAGCCAAGTGGGCGACTGCTCGGGGAGCTTATATCCCACTGGAACAGTCTAATCCCCATTGGGAACGGCTAGTACTAAAGGAGAGAGGCCCGTGATATCCAACTGACAGAACGGTCGTTTTGTTGCCTTTACACTCCGGATTGTTAAAAGTGGAGAGATGTGTGGATTTCTTCTCCGGAACACGTACTTTGGAATTGATGTGTCTATTGTGAACGGATTAGACAAGAGGCACTTCAAGGAGGAGAGCTTCTTCAAGCATTTACTCCCGGAATAACCTGTTTCACACTGGCAAAGCCTTGCCCGAAATGTTCTATTGTAACAAGACGAACTGCCTGTCACGATATAACCATAAAAATGGAGGGAGAGCAAAACGTGAATGAATTGTCTAAGGAAAGAAGTGTAAAACTAGGGAAGACGCGAGCTTATATGCCCGCTCGTTACGCTCACGTGACCACGTACAGCTTCGCTCCGCAAACCACCAAAACCACCCATTTTCAGTATAGTAAAGCCTACTCTACCACACTAGTCTATAGGCTAGGGGATAGGGGGGGTCTATTCTGGAGCTACGGAAACTCTCAAGGGGCGGTCGCAGAGTTGAGGGTTGGAATAGTATACTTGAAGGAATCCTGATGGTTACTTGAATTATAATTTAATATAAAGAAATCCTAAAAATGGCTAGAGCCTCACTATACACGAGTCTTACTTGCTTCAATTTTCAGTCTATTATCAAAGTACTATAGAGTTTTTACTGTTTGTTATTTAATGACTTGATGTTGATTAGCTATTTCGAGGCCTGGTGAGCCATTCTGATTCACTACCTAATATAAAAGTCTTTGAATGTCTTACGTAGTAGCTTATAGTTCCAAGAGTTTATGTTTTAAGTTCTACAAAACTTGAATTCAACTGGTATTTCTAGAGAGAAATTAGTTACATATATTCACTTTTACAAGAGAGGCAGTCAAAGTAAGAAGCCATTTAGTAGATCTTGGATTTGTCAATCTAGTTGAGATGCAATTTTGCTATCTGCCCACAATAAAAAGTCACGCAAACCTTATCCTCCACTTAATATCTGATGTGCATTATGGATAAACCACAATACCACATGCACTTCCTTACCTTTCTCCATCCACCTTGCCGTCCCCATCCTCACAAAAGCACCATTACACCCCTTTTCTCAAAAGTGTCGATGAGGGTTCAAGCGCGGATACGGAATACGCGGATGGTTAAATTGGGATCCACCTTGAGGAGGCGCCCAATAGTCCATCAGGTTTCCCGTTAAGGCGCCACCATGCATAAACTGTTCCCACTGTCTGCTAAAGCGTGGGTCTAAGGGCTGCCGGCCCCAGGGGTTCTGTGGCCCAGGTCCTGGGGCTGTAGTGCGCAGTCGGTCGAAAGCGGGGAAGGGCTCGCGGTCTGGTTGGTAGTGCCACATGTCTCTGTTCTTTCGGGGTTCAAGTTGAGATATTTCGTATGAGATTAAGTGGTTAAGTAGGTGTTCTATTGTCTCAGGGAAATTTTCAATATGAAGGGGAAAGGAAAGAAGTCGGACGTCAGGGGAAATTCCAAAGCTTTTATGCTTGGATAATAAGTCTCGTGTTAATCATATTTGCATCTTTGCCAGGCTTAACTGTTGATTCTTGAATCATAAAACACCGTTCTCTTGAGGGGTTGGACAACTTTCTATTCATTGACTTCTTCTATTCATTAACTTCTTCTATTCATTGACTTCTTCTATTCATTGACTTCTTCTAT
>KZ613535.1:37827-242642 GCA_002865625.1 Hyaloscypha hepaticicola
ACTTCTTCTATTCATTGACTTCTTCTATTCATTGACTTCTTCTATACTTGAGTATCCTCCTCTGACATTGAGCAATTTTACAACTAAGCCAGGAGCTGTAATTATTCTCAACTAACCACGAGCATAGCGGTTCACTCAAAGCACATACAACTCACAAATAGAAAGTTATTCACCATTAGACTAGGCTATTCACGAGCTGAGACCCCGGTGGATAATGACTTTTCAGCTATAGCCTTTCCAATTGGGAATAACTCAGGAATCACAGGCTACGTATCTCAATTTCGATCATGAAAGTTTACTAATTCTTTGAACGCATATGCTATTAGCCAATATACAGCCTTCACGAGAATCTGTGCCTATTTTCAACAGACTACAAGTACTCGGTTAAGGACACTTTACGTTTGTGACCGCGAATCGCAGTAAAATGCTTTTTTCCTTGACCGCACTTAACTCCAACAGTCGACGAGTCACTGACAAAACTTTCATTATTCCTTGAATATCTTTAAATCTACTCTTATTCTAAACCAAAGCTCTATTCTATTTTACATTCCAAACAATAATCTTCCCCTCCCTTCCCCACCGCCTCTTATTTTCTCTTCCAACCTACTTCTCCGGAAACGGCGCAGAAAAAGAGACAGCAGTACTATCTTCCGAAGAGTTTATCCCCGTAATATCTCTTTCAAGTGTATCAGTCTGTTTATTCCGACCCGAGCCGCCACGTTTTCTCGGAGCCTTGAAGATGAGAAGAATCTGATACCTGCTATCAATAATAGGGAAGAAGCCAGCAACGAATAAAGTTCCCCAAAGCCAGATGATTGATATCACTAACCATGTAGAGTAGAACTATAACAACAGTAATCAGTTTGTTTTACAGGCATAAAGAGGAAAGGATGGGACGAGCACTCACATTCTTAGTGAACTAGCGGCGAGTACGAGTTCTGGGCGTGCTGGTGCAGGGGGGATGCTACAGGCCATATTACAGGTTATCTTACAGGGAGCAGAGCTTGTAGGTTATTGCCTTAAAGTGCTAAAGAGCGTTCTGCTTATAGGGCGTTTTGTTCTTGGGTCCTCGTTTTTCGGCGTTTTGTTCCCGGGCGTTTTGCTTATAGGGTGTTTTGCTTGCGTGGCGTTTTGTTCCTGGCGTTCCTTGCTCCTGGCGTTCTTGCTCCCGGTGTTCGAGTTCCTGGGCGTTGCGGGTACTGGGAGCCCTAGGCAGCTTGCTCCTGGCGTTCTTACTCCCCTCGTTCTTGTTCCTGACGTTACGGGTACTGGAGCACTGGGAGCCCTAGACAGTCTCGGCAGTCGTTCGGCCGCTGCACCAGCTGTGCGGCCTCCGACTGCCTCGTCTTGTGGCTTGTTTGCGAGTTATGACTGGGCATTTTAAGGGTGTTTTGTGAGAGGGTCTGTGCGGGAGGTTAAGGATATACTTTTAAGTGAGCGTAATGGCGGGAGTGGGAGTATTTAATTCATGATTCGTTATAATTCGAGGGTTTGGTGTGAATCATGGGCCAGTTCACAGCGCTTAATTTGGAATTCTTCCATTATTCACAATCCGTAGGGGGTTTATAGCTACAGAAGCTTTATTTTATTGCTTCTAATAACCTAAAAGTATTCCCTCGGCGGGTTCTGCTCGATGTAGCGGGGTTCCTCGTGCACATGTTTCCAGATTCAACGCCTCCTAATTCCTCTCCAGTATGATCTCCCACTTTGCTTTGCGCAACATTTGCCTAGGCTTAGCATCGCTTTACGCATCTCCTCATTTTCCTTTTGTCTTGCGTCTTGCGATTTGTTATAAAGGCCCCGGTCAAAAGTCTGGGTAATTCAACGCCCCAAGCCCTGAGAGGCCCTGTAAAATCACAGGACCACTGGAAGTCCCTATAAATATGGGGCCATAGCCTATTAGTTGTGTTGGCGAGTGTTTACGCCATGGCGTAGTCCGTGCGAAATGGGGAGATTGCTTCTCTCTTACAGGCTGCAGCCCCATAATTACAGGGACTTCTAGTGGCCCAGGGAAATTTTACAGGGCCTTACAGGGCTTGGGGCGTTGAATTACCCAGACTTTTGACCGGGGCCTTCGTACTGATACAGTGAAACCTCGTTATAACGATATCGATTTTATACTCTTTTTTTAACGATATTGCGAGGTATCGTTATGTTAAGGATCACGTGCAAATTTCACTAAGCCTAAAAGAGTATTTGGGCTTACTTTTCTAAACCCTTTAAGGGTTAGTCTCCAAGCTACCCCCTGAATCCTTACTAAATCCGGGCGTTTCCTTCTAGGATTTTAGGTATTTATAACGATATCCCTTACAAATTATCGATTGGGGACCGAAAATCCTAACGATAATCGTTTTAAAGAGGTTATCGTTATATCACAGCCAAAATTGCTCGGGACTTAATAATTGTATCGTTAAAGTGAGGATATCGTTATATCGAGTATCGTTATAGCGAGGTTTCACTGTACTCGCTATTCTCACGAGTGGGACAATTAGGAGTTCCAAAGATATTTAGGATTTAAACGTTCCAGTATTCTTCCAGGTTATCTCTAGAACCAGGCTCCTCTACCCTATTACTATCCGCATTGGATCTTTGCCAGAGTTGTAAATCCACTGCAAGGTGTCTAATCCAAGAATTGTACTCTATGTCACCGAATTTATACACTACATCCAGTGGGTGCTAATCCACGATGGGAAGATATATGATAAACAAGGCATCAAGCTCGACGTTGATCCTTGCTCCTGAGACTTAGATATTCTTGAAACTGTAGCCTTCGAAGAAACCAGTCTCATTACTCCCAATATCCTTTACTCTTGTCGGTCTCTTGTTCACCAAATAATCCTCGCTGAGGGCGGCCTTGATGAACTACTTGAACTGAACTTCGACTGTATAGCTTTATCCTTAGATAGTTAAATAATGGATACAATATGGATATAATAGGAGAGATGGTCAGGACACCCTTGTGTCGATCCGGGAAGCTATTCTAAAGCGTCAAGTATCTTTAGAAAGGAAGTTCCAATACTAAATTTACGTCAACTCATCGCTATATTTGCGCCTAGTCTACTAATAGTTATTATCTACCCTAAAACTAGGCCTAGCCCATATCCTCTTAATCTTGTAACATTTTTACTAAAATATACATTTTCTTATATACTAATTCGCGACCTTGCTCGCTTTCACTTCTCTAAATACTATAGGGGGGAAGATATAATAGCAAGTGAGATCCTATAATAAAGTCTAGAATTATACACTCTCAAAACTATAAAATAACAGTTTAATATAAGTATACAAATAATTAATAAAGAAGCTCAAAACTGGAAAAGACTGAATAGTAATTAAAAGTAAGGAAGTATAAAGTTATCTTATAAGTTATATTGGGAACCTGTTCTTATATCCTGAGCCTTAATAGCCATATAATAGTCTCTATACTATTATAGTATAATCCTCCTAAAACTAATTGAAAAACCCAAAAACATATATAGTAAGGCCAGTCCCGTTATATACGATCCCTTATAGATTATTACTCGTTCCCGAGTAATTCTCAATTAGTTTCACTATTCACTTATTTATCCTTCTACTTATTTGATATATTTAAGAAATCCCGATTATCTTTACTAATTATTCCTTTACTTTTCAAGAAGCGGAAATAAGACTTATTACCTTTAAATATCTTTATTTCCGAGATTTTAAGTATTTAAAATCCCCTTTTTATTATAGCCGTAATTCTAATTTTCCAAGTTTTATATAATTCCGTTAACTTATTATATTATTATAAGTATAAGTCTATAAGACTATAAAAGAATATATTATTTTCAGGGTATTTAATATAATAAACTATATTAAGGAAATTATTAAAACTATTTAATCTTATACTTTATAGAAAAGAGATATTATATTCTATAGACTTGAATCTATTAACTTTCGGAACTTTTTATATATTATATAAAACTATAATATTCTAATAAAAAATACTATTTATAATTATATTATTTTCTTCTATAAATATAAATAAAACAGGAATAGAAATTCAAGAATATTCCAATTAATAAATAAATTCCTGAAAGATATAAGATTTATAGAAAACTAGTTTATTCTCCTTTAATATTATAATACTTTATTGAAAAGAGTCTGTTTTATTAAAGAGTTCCAAGTATTCTAATAATAGTTTCTTTTTATTTATCTCTTTAATAAGATTAATAAACTTTGGCTTCTCAAAGGTCTTTTCTATAAACTTATTAAATTTAGTAATATTTTTAGGAATAATATAGTTTTACTTTATATCTTAACTAAAGAGAATTACTTTAATACTCTATAGATTCCTATAATCTAATAAATTCCTTTTATAAAATACTAAATAATTATATTCAAGATCGAAATATTTCACTAGTTATAAGTATATTACAAAGAGACTATTATTATTATTTAGTATATATATATATATAAATAGTCAAATCGAGGGATTTACTTATAATAATTGAATTATTATTATAAAATAAGAATTTGGAAATTCTCTTTAATCTTTTAGTATATCTTATTAGGAATAAAAATATAATATTTCTATCTTAATTATAAATATAAACTTTATTCCCTTCTTATTAATCCAATTCCAGAAATCTTTATAAATAATTACTATTTATTCTATAAGGATTCTCAAAGAGTCTATTAACTATTCGAGTTTTAGTATATATTCCAGACAGAATCGATTAATGAATATATTCTCCTTTTAATATTAAAGAATCTATAAATCGTTTTGGAAAAAGATTCTAGTATTAGAGTCTATTCAAATATAATAAATACTATTCCTATATTTAATTACTTAATAAATAATAGTAATTTATTTAAGAACTTTATTATAATTATTAATCTTCTTAAAGAACAGGAATTCACTAAACTATTATAAATACTATTTATAAAACAGTTTGCTTTTAAAGAGATTATAGATAATATAATTTATAATCTCTTTAATAATATTCTTCTTATCCTTAAAGTTTAACTCTTCTTATATATTAAGATTTAAATATTATATTTTTATTATATTATAAAGACTATTATAGACTGTTTTTATTTTATAGACCTTCTTGACTAGTTTCATAATTATTACTAATATAGTTCTAGGAATAGTTTTTATTATAATTCTCGATATTATCTTTGTCTTCTTGATTACGGGAATCGGACTCTTAATAATCTTTTCTTTTTCACTCTTCTTTACTTCAGAATCCTTATATATATACTTGCTTTTATATAAGAGTATCTCTGTCTATCTAGACTATTTTGGGATTATTATAGATTTAGTTCCTATAATAGGAAGATTACTCTTACTTGTAATAATATCTCTAGTAATAATCTCTTTGAATTACCTGGTTTTATAAAACTCTAATATCTTATCTCCTTTATCCGTGAGATTTATTAGATTATCTAAATCTATATTATCTAGTACTTTAGAGAATATCTTATTAAATCTTTCTTATATCTTTAATATAATTATAATCTATAAAAGAATTTTATCCGGGAAATCAGGGAATACTTTCTTATTATATCTTCCCTTTACTAATATATTAAAGGATTCAAATCTAAATCCGACTTTTATAAAATCTTTTTCCTTTAACTTCTTAATCTCTTCTTTCTTCTTATAATATTTGAATACCTTTATAATATTAATTAATATAAGAATTGATTTATTATAATTATATTTAATCTATTAATTTCTTCGAAAAGTATATATATTAAATAGATAAATAGTTCTTTTAATATTCTTAGTTTATTAGATAAGTCTCTTTAATTATATATAAGTATTTATATTTATATTTTTAAAGTCTTTTTGAATAAATTCGAGAAATACTTTAATTCTCTTATCTTGGATATCTTAATATTTAAGAATATTCTCTAGAAATCTCTTTTCCTTTTTCTTTTCTTTCTTATCTTTTTTAATATTTTTTATAATCTTTATAAACTTTTTATTCTTAATATTATATATTAATTAAAAACTTTCCGAAAAGTCTTTTTTAATTATATTCTTCCAATCCAGTAATATCTTCTTATTTTCTCGTTTATATTATAATAAATTTCTATTAAATTTTATAATTTATATAAGTTTATTTACTTTAAGGAGATTCTGAACTTTTTTCTAAATTTCTTAAATATTAATAATCTTTATATTAATAATTTCAAGAGTATATTAATAAAAGATAAAGGAATTATATTATTAATATATAAGTATTATAAATTCCTTAAAGTATTAAGACTTTTTAATAAATATATTAAAGTAATTTTTGGAATATTTTATAAAGTATTATAGAAAATATTATTATTATTATTAAATAAGAAATTATAAGAATATACTCGCGGGATTATAAAGGAGTTATTAAATCATTTATATAATTGCTTTTTTTAAAAAAAAGTAAGAAAATAATAATCTTATAATAATAATAAAAGAGATTTAACTTTAATTAATTGAATAATTAATTAAATAGACTTGAATTATATATTAAATTCCGATTTAAATAAGGGATAATAGAAAAGGATAAAGGTAATATATTATAATTAATAAATATATAAAGTTAAGTAAAAATTTTAAAAATATTAAGAAAATAAAAATAAAGAATAAATAAAGAATATACTCTTAATCCCTTATAGATTATAAAATATCCTTATTAAAAGAAATATTAAGAGTATAATAGGAAATAATAATAGTATATATAAGTATAAAGTAATATAATCTTAAATAATTAAAATAAGAAAATATATTAAGGAATAAGTAAATTATAATATAAATAAAAGACAAGAAGATCACTTTTGAATAGGGGAATAATAAGAAAACAAAATCTGATTTATATACTTGTTTTGGACTCTTTTTTCCTTTTACTTTTTTCTTTATTTATTAATTACTCCTCTAGTGAATTCCTTAAATTCGATTTTTTAATTATATATAAATCTATTCTATTTTCGAAAATAGTCTATTAATACTTTAATTCTAGATACTAGAATTACTTTTAAAGTCTATTTAATATCTAATATAGATTAAAGCGAGTCTTGATTTTATAGTCCACTCGTTTAATCGGATTAAGATTTTATAAAAGCGAGATATTATTAATAGTAATTAGAATATATAAATAGTTATTTAAGTTTATATACGAGATTCGAAGATTAATAATAAGAAGAAAAGTAATAATAAAACCTATAAATAATTGAATTTTATAATTATATTAATTAGTATATATTTTGTCTTTTTTGGAAATCTTTTATATATTATTATAATTAGAGTTCGGATTAGATAATAGTTTTTTCTTGATTTTATTTTCCTTTAAGAATTATTATTTATTATATATAATTATTAATTTAATTATATATATTAGTTCTCTTTAAATACTTGAATGAAGTTTTATTTGCCTTATTAAACTCTTATAATATTCCGCTTTTAGAAAGTCTTCTCGATATTATAAGGAATAGAAAATATATAATTTAATATTAATAATATTCCAGGAATAATATAAATTAAAACTTATAGATAAGAAAAGTAATAAAGTTATAAAAATGATAATAATTACTTTATTAATAATAATAGAATAGTTATTCTATAATACTTTTATTTCCTTTCAAATTCTTATATTTTACTATTATATTATTATTTTATTATAATTATATATTATCCCGTTTTTAATTAATATACTCTTTTAGTATTTATCTCTTATTTTCACTTTCTTGATTAGTTTATTATATTAAATATTTTATTAAGAACTTTATTAAATACCCGGAATAGGACTTATATATACTTCTTTCAGGAATATACTCTTCTTCTTATTTAAGAGTATTAATTCTCTTTCTTATTATTACTCTTTTTCTTAAATTACTTCTTCAGGAATATAATATACTTATTTCTCTTTAATTCGAATAAAAGTAATATTCTTATAATTATTCCGGTTAATTTAATAATCTTTTAAATAGTTTCCGGATATTCCAATTTTTCCGGAATTCTATATTCCTTATAAAACTCTTTTATAATTTTCTTCTCGAGTTTAATATTAATCTTAAATTCTATATTTTTGAATCTTAACTTTAATATAATAAGAATATTATTCTTTAAGGAATACTAGTAATTCTTTCTTTTTATAAATTACTTTAATTTATTTTTTATATATATTCTTTTTAATTAAATTCTATTTAATTTTTTAAATATATAAATATTCTTTATATTATCTATTTTCTTTATTTAATATAGTTTTAATTAATAATATAAGAGTTTTATATTCTTGGATTTATTTTTATTTATTCTTTAAATATTATATATAAATATTAGATTTTCTTTTTCAATTAATATTATATAGATATTATATATAGAATTAAAATACTCTTTTCCTTTTATATATTACTAGTCTTTTTGTAATTTGGATTTAATAAAATCCTCATTCCTTATTTTAATTTATTTAATCCTGAATTCAAAGAGCTTTTTTTTATTATTAACTTTATTCTATTTAAGAATTCTCTAAATAGAATATTTTATTTTAATTAATAGTATAATTTCTTTCTTATATATTATATAAAATAGTATAAATCCTATAAGTTTATATATTATTATTTTATTTATAAAAAGTATTTAATTTAATAAATTCATTTAAGGTCTTTTATTTCCTTTTAATAATATTATTAAGACTTAAACTATTAACTAATATTTATATTCGATTATATTATTTACTTTTATATTATATATAAAAATTACTATTCTAGTAATTCTTAACTTTTTGAATTCTATAATTATACTCTTTTTAAATTTTGAATCTCTATTAATTTTTAATTTCTTAAAAATATTATATTTATAAATAATTTTATTATAAATAAATTTTATTACTTTTATACTTATTAATATCTTTATAGACTTAACTTTTACTTATTTTGAAAAGTTATCTTTTATTATAAATAAATAATTATATTCCTTATAATCCGGTATTTTTATTATATTAATATTAATATAATAGAAAAGAAATATAACTTTTATTAAATATAAAGTTATTTCTTATTTAAGTTTTATTTTAAATTAGTATTTATAATAAGAAATATAATATATTCGAATATTATTATAAAATCCTAATTATTAATATTATATAACTATTCTTATATATATAATTTCTCATTTAATATATCCCGTCTTATTATAAAACTCTTTCTTGATTATTTCCTTTTCTTTATTATTATTAATAATTAATCTCGAGGAATAATAATTTATAGTATTCTTTTATAATTTATAATCTCGTATATTATAATTTAATATCTCCTTTTTTAGTTTTTTATATTCTCTCTTTAAATAGTCTTTAGATTTAGTAAATATAATCAAATATCTTATAATTAATTAATACTTTTCGAAATAATTATTATCGAGTAAATTAAATAAAATAAAGTTTAATAAAAAAGAAGTTTTATTAATATTATAATCTCTATTAGTATTTATATAATCCCCTATTAATCCTGAAATATTCAAATTCTCTTTTTTAAATCCCATTTATTCGTTTTCCGAATTAATTATTTTAATAATATTTATATTTAATAATTCAATCCTTTAAGATTTTGTCTTTTTTATCTTATAGTATTATATTATATATTTATATTATTTAATAAAATCAATTAATATATTATTAATATTAATCTTATTCTTATATTTATCTTTAATATTAATAATAGTAATTCTTATTAAATTCAATTCTATTATAATAAAATTATTAATATCTAATTTATCTTCAGAATTATTTTTATATCACAGCCTTTTTAATAGTCTATTAATAATAGTATATTTCCTTTCCTTAATATACTATACTTTAAAGTCGAATAGTCGGATCTATATTAGTTAATATATTACTAAAACTTTTAGAAAATCTATTATTATTTTATTTAATTATATAATAAATATATTTATATCTATTTCCAAAATAAAATAAATATTATATAACTAGAAGTATAGTTTTTATAAACACTTCAAGACTCTTTTATACTCTCATTTAGTAATATTATATTACTATTCTATATAATTCTATAAATCTAATTCGAATCTGGAGATTCTTTTTTTATTCTTATTATTAATTTATTCAAGAGTTCTATTCTATTCTATTAGACTAGTATTAATATCAAGTATAATATTACTTTAACTATCTTTAGGATTATAATATAATTTATAAAATAATAGTGGACTCGTGAGTTTCTCCTTTAAGACCTTTATAACTTTCTCTTATTCAAGCCCCTATTCCCAGTTAATTCCTTTCTTAAATAAGTAATATATAGACTCGATAATCTGATTATAATTCTGTATTTATATATAATAATAAGTATAAATATTTATAAATACTTTTATTTCTATTAGATTATTATATTTAATTCAATTATTAATCTTTTGAACTTTAGTCTCTTCCAGTCCTCTTCCTTTAATTCTATATACAAAATCTATAATAATTATCCTATTATAATAGAATTATAATTTCGGTCTTATATATATACTAGTCCTTTTAATATACTCTAGTATTCGATCTAGATTTTATAAATACTTATATATATAATAATAAATTTCAGATAGTTTAAATTTATTATTATAATTAATATATAGTCCTTTAATACTAATATTATTAATAAATAATATAATTACTTTAGGAAATAGTTCTTTCAGAATTACTATAATAACTCGTATAAACTAAATAATTAAATTAATAATTCCTTGAAATAATATTATTATCTTTAAAAGACTAAACGGAATATAGAAAGTAATTATATCTCTATTTTATTTATTTAATATAAACTGATTATATTCGGAAAAGAAATTAATTAAAAAAGTAATTATATAATCGGTAAACTCTTTTAAGAATTCGTTTATTAAAAGGAATAGATTAATATCTTATAAAATAATAAAGTTTATCTTTATTATAATATTAATAAATTTATATATTCTTATTAATTTCTTAATAATTAAAAATCACGGATTCTTATAAGGACTATTATATTTTTCAAATACTCTTTACTTTAAATATTCTTGAAATATCTTTATTATAATTAAGATTAAGACTCTAGAATATAGGAAGTTTAATTTCTATTATACTTTATATTTAATTATTTTAATTATAATTAAAGAATTTATATCTTTATAAATCTTATTAATTTCTTTTTAATCAAATATAAGAGTGCTTTCGTGATTGATTATAAACTTATTGAATATAGTCTTCTCGTTATCTTATAGTCAAGTATTAATATTAAGAACTTTAAATTATTCGAGTATAAGTCAAGAATCTCTAGATATTATAATAATTCTTAATAGTAAATAGTCTTTATATTTTTTAATATATTTTTATTTATATTCCCGAAACTTTACTTTAATATACTAATCTGCGAAACCTCCAGAATTATCTTTTATATTATTATTAGTATTTATTAATCAAATCTTCTTTATTTTCGATTTATAAATTATAATAATTTTCAGGAATTATAAAGTTCTTTTAGACTTTCTTTAAAATACTTTAAATATTAATCTCTTTTACTTTTTATTATCTTTTATTTAAAATTTAATTATTCTTTCCTTTTTCGGAAAAGTTATCTATTATTAAATTCCGAAGACTCTTATCTTATTTCTATTATATTATATTAACTTTTTTTATTCCTTTCTAAAATAATTTATATTAAAATCCTTATTTTCTTTTATTCTCTAGATCCTTTTTGATTTCCAGATAATCTCTTATTATTAATAAAAGATATACTAGTTCCTTTTCGGAAATTTCCTTATTTAATAACTTTTTAACTTCTTATTCTTTTATATTAAAAAGTATTTTTAATATAATTTATACTAATATCTTTTTTATTTTCGAATTTCTAAAAATATTTTTAAATTTTTTAATATCCTATTTTATCTCTTAAATCTCAAATATTATTAAATTCAAATAAATCAAATTCTTTAAAATCTCCAATTTAGTTTTATTCCTTTTAGTATACTTTCCGGATTATATATTAGATTTTAATTTTCTTTTATATTATTATCTATTAGATTATTACTTTTATTTATAATAATAGATTTCTTATAGTCTTTGAAATTTACTTATTTCTTTTCTTTTTCTTTTATCTTTAATATTATTATAATTATATATAAAATTCCAATTTCAGGATTTATAAATCTCTTATTTATTAAACTATTTAATTAATAGAATATTATAATTTATATATAATTAATAAAAGATTATTTAAATAGAATCTTATCGGATTTCCGGATTAAGAAGAAAATATCTATATAATTAATTCCTTTTTTAATCTCAATCCTAATTCTTATTATTTTAATAAATCCGGTCTTCTTTTTATTAATTATTATTATAATATAATATTTTATATTATAGATTATATATTTAATTTCTTATATAAATTATTTAAAGAGAATATTAACTTTAATTCTAGTATTAATTAATTTTATATCTATTTGCTTTTTAATTAGATTTATAAAAGTAATTAAAAAATACAAAGATAGTATTATAAATTTCGATTCTATTAATTCTTTTTGAATAAATGAATTTCCTTTTACTAGAATGGATATAAATATTATAATTAATTCTAGTAAACTTAGTCTTATAAGAGTATATTTAAACTTATTCTTATATTTTATTAAATCTAATATATTATTATATATAATATTTATTATCTCGATTATTTGAATATATAAAGTATTATCTTTTTTCTATTAATAGTTAAAGATTATAATTGGATTAGATATATAAAAAGTATTTATAATTATCTTTTTATTCCGATTAATTTTAAAAAAAGGAATTATTTATTTCTTCTTTATTACCCGTTTAATAGTTTTCTTTAAATTATTATCTAATATTATTTGGATTTCTATATTTTAATCTAGATCTATTTCTATTTTATTTATAATATTCTTAATTTAATAGAAATCTCTTATTTTATCTCGTAATCTTATTTACAAAACTTATTCTTTTATATATATCTGTTTTTTCAAGGTCTATTTAGTCCCTTTTATTATTTTAACTTTTTTATTTATAATAATAGTATTACTAATAATATTCACAGATATTAATATTAGTAGGACTTTATACTAATCCTTTAATTTATTATTATCTAGTAAATTAAATTGAAACTAGTATTTACTTATTTCGAAA
Organism: Hyaloscypha hepaticicola; assembly: GCA_002865625.1. Taxonomy (NCBI): domain Eukaryota; kingdom Fungi; phylum Ascomycota; class Leotiomycetes; order Helotiales; family Hyaloscyphaceae; genus Hyaloscypha; species Hyaloscypha hepaticicola. The sequence goes on from KZ613535.1 coordinate 50,949, forward strand.
CTTTTATTAATAATAGTCCTATTATTATCTTATATTATATCCCTATTCTAGTTTCTTTATATAATAAAGAGTAATATTATTTAATTCCCTTAAATATCTATTACTTTTACTTACTTTTGAATAATTAACCGAGTCTCTTTTTCTATTCTTTAAAGGTTAATTAGTCTAGTATTAATATTATAATTAAATTCTTTACCTTAAATAATAATTCGAGTTTAATTAAACTATTTCCAATCTCTATTAAAGAATAATAATATTACTTTTACTCTTGACTTTAATAGTCTTTAATATTACTAGTTTCGAAATTTGTATATATATTCCCTTTTTATTAAATACTATATTAATAAATAGTTATAGATATAATAATTCTTATATTCTAAATCCTTTATTCTATTAATAATCCGATTATAATATCCGGAATACTTTTTATTAATCAATTGGAATTTTATAATATTTATATTATTTATAAATTCAAGAAAATTCTCTTATATTATTCCTTTTTCAATCTGTTTCGAGTTCTAGTAATCTTTACTTTTATAATTATTATTTCCAAATCTATTATATCTATTATATTTATTATATCTTTTCCGAAATCTATTATTATAATCTTTTTTATATTACGAGAATCCATTTTATTAATCAAATCCGTTTAATTAATTATATTCACTTAACTGATTATATTAATTATTAAATAATTATTAGAATAGTATTAGGGATTCTATCTTATTAGTAATTATCTTTTCCAGATTATTTATAATATTATTAAGAGTATTCTGGATTATAGTATAAACTTTTAATTTTATTATCTCTTTTATTAACTTATTGATTTTATTAAGTCCTAGCTATTTAGTTTTGGAAATTCGAGTTATTACTAGTATTACTTGACTCTTATATTCTTTAATAAGATTCCTTAAAGTCTTGGGAATTAATATAAGTAAAAGAAAGAATAAAATATATTCCTGATTTCTCTTAAAAAGTAAATTATTTATTATTTTATTAAAGTAAACTTATTTAATTTTGGAATAGTTTAGATTATTATATTTATTATATTATTAATATTTCTTTTTTATTTTATATATTTTAACTATTATCTTATATATTTTATTATAATTATAAATTCGTATATTAAAAGATTTAAATTTAATATCCTGAAAGATCTTATTCTTAATTATATTATTTAAACCCTTTATAAATTCTCTAGTATATTATATTTTATTAAATTCCCTTTAGTCAATTAATACTTTCAAGATCCGATTAAATAAATTTATATAAATTTTAGAAATTAATTTACTAATCTTTATCTTTTTAATAATCTATTCTAGAAACTCCTGATTAAAATAAAGTATTTTCCAATTATTATTCTTATATTCCTTCTTTAAAGTTTTATAGAATTTATCCTTATTATAATCTATTTTAATATATTCTAATATTATAATAATAATATTCTTATATTAGAAATAGATATAATAGATAATCCTTTTCCTTTTTATCTTCTTGAAAATCTTATAATTATTATAAAGATTATTATACCTTTCCAGAAAGGTAAAAATATTTTCTTTTTAAAATCAGGATATTTCTAACTAGTCTAAAAGTAATAGAGATATACTAATTATAATAATAATCTTATTTTCAGATATATTCTCGAAAATAGGAAATTAGTCTTTTGATTATAGGATTATAATATTAAGATTTATTATAATTAATCTTATAATATTCAAGTCTCTCTTTGATTATTCTTTTAAAGACTCTATTAATAAATTAATATCTAATATAGACTGAAATCTTTATTTCTTGGAAAAAAGGTCTAAAGATCCTGAACTCTTTCTTTTTATTTTCCGATTATTTATACTCTATTTTAATTATATCCCGATTCCTTTTCTATTATAATTAAATTAGTATTCTAAATAAGAGTCTTTATTATTATTATTTTTATATTTAATTCTTGAATATTATTATTATTTTATTTAATATTTTTTATTAAAAGTTTATTTTATATATTCTATTTTAATTAGTTTTATTACTTTCTTATTTTCTGATTTTTATAAATCTATTCTTATTATTCTGATTATTATTTATTATTCTTTTATAATTAGTTTTCCCTTTTTTACTAATTTCCGGTTCTTTTTATACTCTTCTATTTCCTTTCAAATCTCATTCCCGAATATTCTTTATTTCTTTATTTAAAATAAAACACTTTTCCTTTCTAGTCCTCTATTTTCGTTTCTTGATTTAAGTCTCCGGGCCTGAATTAATAGTCTCTTTATACTTACTCTCAAAATAGTAAAGATTAAGATTAAAATTAATAATATTACTTTATTACCGAGAGTCGATATTTATATCTAACTTGTAATTACTTTATATTATTCCTTTATAATTTCCGGCTTTTCCTTTATCTTATATCTCCTCTTCCCCGAGTTAGTCTTTACTAACTTTATCTTTCCATTTAGAATTAGACTTATATCTTATAACTAATCTAGTATTATATTATTGGGTCTTTTCGGAAATTAATATAAAATAATAAAATTATATCTTTATTATAATTATAATATATCCCGTTAAGTATAAGACGGAATAACGAATTCCCTTTTCAAGTACTAGAGATCAAAGTCCTGTCTTATAGAAACTTTAAAGGATTATAAGAACTTTAACTTGATTATACTCGATATTCCTGTATTACTTACCAAAAAATATATAAGGGAGAAGATATAATAGTAAATAAGATTCTATAATAAAGTCTAGAATTATATATTCTCAAAACTATAAAATAATAGTTTAATATAAGTATATAAATAATTAATAAAGAAGTTCAAAACTGGAGAAGACTGAATAGTAATTAAAAGTAAAGAGGCATGAAGTTATCCTATAAGTTATATTGGGAACCTGTCCTTATATCCTGAGCCTTAATGGCCACGTGATAGTCTCCACACTGCCGTAGCGTAACCCTCCTAAAACTAATTGAAAAACCCAAAAACGTATGCAGTAGGGCCAGCCCCGCCATAGTATAAGACACACGGCCACTACCCTTAATTACCCCCCTCACTAATACCCGTCCGTGTCGCTCGCTTAAAAGTATATCCTCACCCACTATACAGACCTCCTATTAAAACACTCTTGAAACGCCTAGCACGTAACCCGTAGCTAGCACAAATCGGCAGCGAAGCGGCCGACTTCTACCAGATACTAGCACCGCTAGTAAGCGTAACGCTAAGAACGAGAACGCCCAGGAACTCCAGAAGAGATACTCGTAACGCCTTTTTAGTATTCCTAGTAAGCAAAACGCCCTCACAGCACTCCCAGTAGCCTATACAATAACCCTGTAGCATCGCCCGTAATAACAATTCCCACTGCGCCTAGCACGCCCAGAATTCACACTTGCCCTAGTTTCCTGAAATGTAAAATATATAGTGGAGAATCAGTTGACCAGAATCTCGGTTGGCTTCTACCAGTAAACTTATAGTTCTCTTTCTGTGTCTCTGCTCCACTCGTATAGTTCATGATGAGTCGTACGGATCCTGGTTGCAAAGTGTGTTCCTAGATCTTGAGGCGAAGTTTTGAGGAAGAATTGAAATATATGGAAGGGTTTGTTGCGTCGCCATTTTGGTGACTTTGGTTTTCATACCAATCCAAGTCTGCGTAGATGTTGAAATACAGGTATAGTGTGATATATTAAGAAGGTTACCCTTATGGGAATTAATGGTCTCGAAAAAAGGGGGGGCTAGTCACGTGTGGAATAAACAAGCGAGGCTTAACGGCCGCTAGCGCTGCTGCCTCATTCCTGCCTCGCCTCAATCGTCATTCCGAGCTCAAGCTCCTGCTCTCATTCACAAACCATCAACTTTGCATCTCCTACGCCACGGCTCCATTTTCCTTCTTACTTTCTCTCCCACAAATAAGCAATTTACCTCCATCCTGACCTACTGAATCCTCGCTCTCCGCCAGAAGCTTCGTTCCGTTACCCTCGTTAGCTTTCGATCATGCGGTTACTTCCAGGTCCGGCCCACGCCGCGATACTATCCTCCTTCCTCCTCCCATTCCTCGCTTCGGCAAATACTCTAGACTGTGAGAACGTTCGCGCAGATAATACCGACTGGACATTCAAGGCATTAGGGGGGCCCAAGTCCGTGCTCCACAGTATCGAAAACACGGCGAGCTGGACGAACGTGACATACACAATCGACCTCTGCACAGCTCTGAAACGCAAGAATGAAGTGTCTGACGACCAGAAATGCCCGGGCGGAACCAGATGTAAGCTTCCCGAGCGCCATAACTCCAGCCACTTGTGGAACCCGTTGGCTGACCCAGAAGCCAGTATGCAGCATTGAGCGCGTGATCAGTAAGGACGATCAGACTGACGTCTTTTCGAATGCTTTTCCTATTGCGGGGGAGCTGATAGATAGAGGGGGGTCATATCTCGATCCGCGGTGGACACGGCTAAAGACTTCGAAGCTGGATACAGATAGTGGGAAGGAAGGTGTACGGCTGGAGATGAAGGGCGGCTTCAAGATCGTCGACGGCAACAAGAAAAAGCAGAAAGCGCTTGTAGAGTTTGTGTGCGCTAAAGATCTGGAGGGCGATGAGAATCTCTGGGATCCCGAGGATAAATATGTGGATGGGAATACGAAGCGGGAGGAGAAGGCGGGTGGGGAGCCCAGTCTCCAATTCGTGGAATACGATACGTCGGGCAAAGACGAGGATATCCTGGAGCTTCTTTGGAAGACCAAGCATGCGTGCGAAAGTACGAAGAAGGAAGAGGATGAGGCGAAGAAGAACCACTGGGGCTTTTTCACTTGGTTCATTATCATGTATGTCGTCTCCCTCCCAAATCCGGCAAGAATGGCTTAACTGACTCTCTCTCTTAAACAGCGCCTTCTTATCGACCGCGACTTACCTCATTTTCGGATCCTGGCTCAACTACAACCGATACGGAGCGCGCGGATGGGACCTCCTACCTCACGGGGACACGATACGAGACGTGCCATACCTGTTCAAGGACTGGATGCGGAGAGTGATGAATACGATCTCTGGTCCTGGCACCCGGGGCGGTTATGCAGCGGTATAAGACCGGAGAAGAGGTGGGGCAATGGAAGTAGCAGTTCTGAAGAGAAGAGAGTCTTCAGGCTAGATGTGTAACAATTCATGGAAACGGCGTACGGGAGGAATGGCATGGCATGGTGGCTGGAAGCATTGTGCTTTGTATACCATAGCTGATCCTTGGCAGATCTTGTCGTAAATATACACTTTTCATCTGTTTTAACTTGTTGAATAGTGTATAATCCGGTCCTTCCGATCCGAGCCTTTCTTGTGATTTTCTTGTCAGCAACACCAATGCGGTCCCCTCTCAAATCCCGTCTGCAGAATTTCACAGCTTTCAAGTAACACCCATATCACTTCTACAACGTGCAATAGGTTGAAATAAATGCAAAATGATCTATTAGGAAGCTAGCTCTATACCGTCTCTCCCCCCTTCTCCCTATCCCCTTCTATAGCTATCTCCCTCGCCCTGCACCTAAACCATTCCATCTCCACCCCCAACCTCCACCTCACCCAGCCCCAGGTCGCCGCGGCCCAAACCCCAATCCAAACAAACAACACCCCAAAACTCAACCCATACGCAACTCCAAAGTCACACCCCCACGTGATCCCCGCCAACGCTCCCGTAAACACTACTCCTCCCACCGCCCACCAGAAATTAACCTCCCAAATCAAGCGTCGGAAAATGGGACTGGAGTCCCAGCGTAAGAGAAGCTCGCTGCGATATTGGCGAGTTTGGGATGCGTCCACGGAGATGAAATCTTCGAGGATGTAGTAGGTGAAGGGTTTACATTTCTCGCCTTTTGCAGAGGAGGAAACGCGGAGGGGGAGGGTGAACGGGTAAAGGGAGATAGCTGCGGTTGCCGAGGCGAAGAGCGCTAGGAAGCCGGGCGTGAAGAGGAAGAGCCAGAGGATTGGGGTGTCGAGACTCGTTGATATGACATATGGGACTATTCCGATTATGGTGGCGAGAAGATACCACCAGAAGAGGAAATCAAAACCCCATTTTGAGGTTTGGTTGAGGGGCGCGTAGATTTGGGGGAACTTGTAGAGGCGGTAGCCTCGTAGAGGGAGCTCGAGGAGTTCGCCTAGCCCGAGTGAGGCGCAGGAGATTCCGAGGTTGATTTCGATGGAGAGGGTTGTGTAGGCGGTGAGGGTGTAGTAGACTAGACATGGGAGGATGAGGTCGAAGAATAGGAGGCCGGTGGTGCAGATGATTATTGAGGATTTCTTGGTCCAGGGGTTGAAGGAGAGGGGTGGTGGTCCGCTTCGAGTATCGGGATTTGGGAATTTAGTGAAGTCGAGGGAGGTGCGGGAATTTTGCGTGCTGGAGCTTGGGCGTGATGTCTGCTCTTGCTCTTGCTCGCGCTCCTTTTCGTTCGAGTGAGATGGTGATGGTGGGAGAGAATTGGAGTTGGTGTTTAAGTGGGGGCTGGGAACGGAGGGCTGTTCCGCGATGCTGCTTGCCATCCCGTCCCGTCGCTGTGCCTCACTCGCCTGCGAGGCGAGCTCCTTTCCCAGTGGAAGTTCCAGTCCCATCAACAATCCGAAAAAGTCTCGATTTCGAATTTGTTCATTTTCATTTCTGTGGTGTCGAGCCTCTGCACTTTTAAAGAGTTCAAGTGAAGTTGAAGGCAAGAGAAAACTGGAAAATCGGGGGTTTAGGGCAGGCCGCGCTGCGTCATACGCCGTTTCACTGCTCGTCCGGAGTTCTCGGCACTGGGCCAAGAAATCACAGGGCGCTGTGGAGGCGTTCTCATTGGTTCGGAACTGCTCGCTAAGCCGAAGACCGATCAGGAGAGAAGGTTCGGTCCCGCGCTCCCGTGCCCTTGCAAAGCGTTTTGCCAGCAGCACCTGACTGCAGCAACCTGATGATGAACTAACATGAGCTGATGATTGATAACCCGTCGATGCATTGCTTTAGATAGAGACCGATTATTCTGCAGGCCCAGCTCGCCACGGCTACTTTGCACATTTTGTGAATTATCATTATCTGTTGGAAGTGTTGAAAGCTGCAAAAATCGACTTCCTGTAGGTTGACGGTTTGACCCTTCCTCTTCTATACTCGTTTTCTTGAGTTAGTCTGAGCGCATACCTAAGGTATCCTTCTTGCAGTTACTCACCCCTCTTTTGGACCAACAAGGAAGTGGCAGTCTCGTTAGACGGTTAGCGAGTTTAGTAATCTTACAAGGTACTCCACATTAATCAAGCTCCTCCTTCCTCGTACTGTACTAACGAGCTCTATCAAATGTTGTCCTCCATCTTTCTGAGAATCCGCTCCATCGACCACGGCACTCCCTTCCGCCTTGTTATGGACCGCGAAGTCTTCCACTTTCACCCTGGTAGTACTGTACCTTCTACGCTTTCGGACCCGAACATCGTACGCCTCTTTAAACAACACTAGCGGTAAGGCGACAGTAGAAATATCGCAGACGGCGGCAGCCGACCAAGCCGCAGATGTCAAAAACCATTTAACCAAGTACCGTCCCCTCTAGGAGCGACTAACTGACGGCTTCCACGATATCCTCCAACTTGGAAAGCACCTCCCTAACAAGTACAGCCGGCTGGATGTCTTCGTCGTCGGAGAGACCCAAACACCACTGGACAGTTTCCCGATACCGCTTCCCCATGGTGATTCCGAGTTCCTGGGCGATCTTGATGAGAGCTTTTTGCATCCCTCTAGAGTCTGCTGAACTGAGTTCCGAATCAAACCTCTCCAACGGTCGCCACAAGCCGAGCTCCAGCAGAACGACGCCGAGGCTGTAGATGTCGTAGGACTTGATGAAGCTCCGGGGTCGTGGGCCTTGTCTGGCGGGATGGATGTATACTCTGGCCTTCCAGTCGCTTGGGGGTTCCATTGGGTGGCTCCCGAGGGCAAATGAGCGGATCAGCTCAAAGTTCACCAGGTAAGGTTTGCCGAGAGCGTTGGGGAATTTGAGGCTCGAATCATTCTGGGCGTTGAATAGCATGATGACGCTCTCGGACGAGATGTTCTTGTGCAGGTAGTCAGAGCCGTGCAAAAAGAGCACCGCTGTCGACAAGTGTAGTGCGACTCGATAGCGTTGGTCTAGGGAGTGCAGCGGCGGGATCCTCCTAGACCCTGATTGTGCGGCGATGAGGCTCTTGAGCGTAGGTGCTGTCGCTGGAGATGGTGGGAATGGTAGACTATGAATCAGGTTGAATGATGGCCGTTCCGGGTCTGGGTTGTAAAAGTACCCAACGCATTTTAAAAGGCTTACCACGCCGCTGTCGATTGCATTGAGTGAGGACGCAAACCTGCCGACATCCGCCTTCAGGAGGCGATAGTCAAGCGACTCGGGGCCGGAGTCGTTGGCCAGGGCAAAATATCTTGATTCCAGGATGACTTGCTTTCCCTCGAACTCCAGAATGGAATACTCAGAGTCTGTTCGAAGGTGCGTCTTCTGTAAGGTTTTGGGGGCATTTTCCAAAAATAGGTCGCGGGACTCTGCGAGCCGGGTCTCCTCGGCAAGGGCCTGGATCCGGTGCATCCGCCGATTGGAGCTGAGAGCCTTGCCGGAGGCAGCGTCGTCCTGTTCTTCGCTGATCGGAGAGATGATGGTCTTGAGCTCAGGGGGCAGACCGACGAGCCGGACGTCGAAACGCGACGTCCACTCGAACAGCTCCTGCTCCAGGCTCTGCAATTCTTTGCGACGGTGAAACCACAAAACTTTGCTCGTGGCGCGAGAAAGCCATTCCTGAGCCTGGATACGGGTGCAGCTGGCGCTGACACGCGCTGCAAGAGTTTGTAAATACTCAGCGGTCTCATGGAGCAGCTTCTGGTCGGGCTCTGAAAGCTTCCCCTGGTTTTGAAGCCGTCGGCTGTCGAAATGCTGGACAATTTGTTGTAGCACGCGAATGTCCCATTTGAAGCGAGCGGCCAGTGATCTGGCCTCGTTGGAGTGGGCTGAATAAGCTTCGAGAAAATGGAAGATCAGCTCCCCGGAGGTGACAATTGTCTGGAATATATCCATGGTGGAGCCAAACCTTTTGAGGGTCGTTGTGGACCACCACTCCCCTATGATATATAGACCATTTTTGCTGTGTGGCTATGCTGCTTCATCTTGGGGGCTTAGATTATCGACGCCACAAGGTTTCAGCTCAACGGACAGAACAACAAGACAAGCGCTTCGCCAAGTACGTCGCAACACCACCTCACGATCCACGAAGTGAGCTTGATCGATCCCGTGATGACGAAGCTCGAAGACGAGATCAGGGGCCGGCTTGCCGGCGAGTCGCGCTTGTCCTTGTCCGGCTCTTTCGATTTCGGACGATGGAGTCAGCATTCGCAGGCTGCGAGCGAGCAGCCAGTCGAGATCCCCAACACTTCCACTAAGCTGGAAGAGCCAAGTTGCGTCCCTCAGATTCTCATGCAGTCCATCTTTCTTGGGGCGTACATTGCCGACAGTGATGGCCTGCAGCTCGGGCCGCAGATTGGGGTAGGAAGTTCCATGATTGTACACGAGGGCTTTCTTGAAGGACAGAAAGTGGCCGTCAAGAAGATCAAACCCCAGACGACGGACGGAGATGGCAAGCAGAGAAGCCTGAAGGCTTTAGGTCTTGACCTTCGCGTACTACTAAGCGATTTCATCAAACCTCACCCTAACATTGTCGACCTCCTCGCTGTCTCTTGGATCGAAGAGACACAGCCGGACGGAGAATCGCAGCTCTTTCCTCTCCTCATCATGGAGCTTGCCCTTCCAGAAGCAAGGACATTGCATGACCTTATTCCGATTGTGGATCCTCTCGACTTCGAGCTCAAGGGTTTTCTGATATCTGATATCCTTGGCGGCTTGAACGCTATACACCTTGACCACTTCATCCATGGTGATTTAAAGCCAGAGAACGTGCTCATCTTCCGTCAGAGCCCTGGGGACAGGTATACAGCGAAGCTTGCAGATTTTGGTTTCTCAGATGACGTCGAGCAGTTGCCTTTTGGAGTCGAGGGTAATCCGGCTGGAGGGACAGACTATTGGAATGCGCCAGAATGCTTTGATCCAAATGCGGACTGGAAAACCTGCCGCCGGTCTTCTCGAGATCTCTACTCTTTTGGCCTCGTTGTTTGGTATATCGTGGCTTCACGGTTGCCATTTGGTCCCGACCGGGGTTCTGATTGGGCTGAAGCGTATGAGACGGTCACGTCAATGAAGATACAAGATGAAGCTGCTTCAAAGGCAGCCCAATTCTTCTGTGCTGGTTCTGGGCGTCTTGGCCTAGATCTGAAAGCTGGTTGGGGAGGGGCATTGGACCAATACCTTGACGCCTCTAACGATGCACACCTGGATAACCTGAACGATGCAAATGTATTTGTTGGCGTGGTTGATGAGCTATTATGGAGGCAGCATGTTAGTATATATCCTTTTCTTCAAACGTTGATAAACATTTCTCTTGGTGAGAAGGGCCCAAGGCTCTCTGAGTTGCTGATGAAAATTTTAGGCATCTTGGTTACTCGATAAGAGGCCCGCAAGAGGGTATCTTCCCTTCGCTGTCACACTTTTGCCTCGCATTCTCGTCAAGGACCCAGCTAAAAGAGGTCGCACACACGACTGGTTCCAGCTGCTTTGGTAAGTCCTACGCCTCGGAATCCGCGAATTTTTTGGCCATCATCCCCACCCCAAAAAGCTTTTCTCACTTGGTTCTACACGCTAAAATTGGTCCCTAGGATTGACCCTCATCGAAACAATGCCACACAGAGCACCTGGAGAGAGATTCCATCGTCGTCGTGGCGAACTAACTGGATGGGCATAAACGCATGTCCCTAACCTCTGTTCTACCACTTACATAACTGACTTGCCAACAGACACGTCGTGCCGCTCCAGGATATACTGCCACCCGTGTGCTCGGCGAGCTGCCGCCAACTATGGTGGCAGCTTTGAGGCGTAGCATTGTTTCAGAGATGAAAAATTCCAAAATTCCCATTTCGGAATTCTTGGAATCAGCTCTTGAGACGCTTGATCTTTATTCTTCCGGGTATCCGTCGACAGAAGCTCCCTCGATGGCTCCTCTTCTTCTAAATGTGATGAAATCATGGGCGACACGACCGACTGACGACCCCAAATCCATCAGCATCCGTTCAAAGATATTGGCCAGCATGCACTATGGCCACGGACAAGACCCGCCCACTGTTCTGACCCCTAAGGCCGAGTGTGAGGTGATTCTTGATGGTCTCTGCCTCGATCTCTATGGATTTGAAAAATATGCTGGAAAGCATGCGTTGAAAGATAGCTTTCGCCAGCTTCTAGACGAGCTGTTGGCGGGCTTCTCAGATGCAGTTCAACTCAGGATCCTCCGATTGTGGCACTCTGCCTACAGACTTGCGGAAATAGCTCATTCAGTCCACTGGTCACATAATATTTTGTACTCGCGGCCACCTTCCGATTCCCGGTACGACCCGGAGTGGAACAAGATTGCTCAAGCCATCCGACGGGATGACGTGCGGGTCTTCGGACAACTCCTCAAGAAGAAGGCCTTGCCGGAAGAGATTAACTTGGAAACCCCAGAGGGGACACAGAACCTTATGTTATTAGCTGTAGAGCAGCACCTCCCCAACATCTTGGCGTATCTCGTCGAGCAGGAGGCCATTGATCTCAACAAACCGCTCACCATTTGCAACAATCCGATGATGCCTATCCAGCTTGCCTGTTACCAAGGCAATGTGGACGCTGCGGCCACTCTGCTTACTCTAGGTGCCGACCCATGCTCACTTTTCGAATTCGGGTTTGTAAAGGAGTGCGTCGATAGTGGGAAAATGGAGTCTATAGGCATTCTTCTAATGATAAAAGCGCGGTACGCAATGGAGCAACCGAACCCGTCGCTGAAATATAGAGACATCCAGACATTTGACTTTGGCAAGAAGGAATACCATACTGAGCTCGGTCCTAGGACCGCCTCACCAGTCCTCATTGCAATTACCAAGAACTCCTGGTCAACGTTCGCGGAGCTCGTCAGCATCGGTATCGATATCAACGCAGCATGCTTCGGTCGATACAACCCACTGCAGGTGGCGGTGCAGTTCAGACGACCACTTTTCGTGGCCGCACTGCTCGACGCTGGCGCCGATCCAAACGTGCAACCGGTTGGGAAGACACCCCTGCTCGACTTCATCGAAGGGTTCAACCCCTATGGTCTGAAGGCGAATTGGCTCTATGGAGATGAGACCTGGATTGAGTCGGAGGAGCAGAAAGCGGTCGACGCTGAACGACATGATCAAATCATACTCGAACTGCTACTTCGTCATCCCAAGACCAAGTTGAATGCAAGAGATATGATTGGGAAGACGCCATTTGCAGCAGCCGTGGAGGCGGGCCAGATAGCCTGGGCCGAGAAGATTGTCCAAGCTGGGGGCAACCCGATGTTGCCAAAGTTCGATGGCGACTCCCCGCTGCACACCTTAGCTTTGAAGGGAATGGTGAAGGAGGCCAGGTGGCTCCTAGAGAGGTGGCCAGATATGGTCCATTGCCGGAACTGGAGCAAGCGAACGCCGATTCACCAGGCCATGGAGGCTGGTCGGGACGAAATGATCGAGCTCCTTTTGGAAGCTGGTCATGACATAGCATCGCAGGACAGTTTGGGATATACTATTCTGCATCACACTTTGGTTATTGGTCAGATTGACACCTTTCACCTAATGTGGTCGAAGATCCAAAAAGCCTGGGAGGACAAACTCAAGCATATCCTGACCATGCAAGATATCTTCGGGCGGACGCTGGTGCATCTCGTCGCCGAGGTGTCGGTGATGCGGAAGGATGACTTCGTACCCTTCATCGGCTTCTTCGAGAACGAGATCCTCCCCTTGGTTAACCCGACAGAACACATCGACTACCGTGGCCTCACGCCTCTTCACTTTGCAGCTCTATCAACTGCCAAAGTCTGCCAAATTTTCATCGACTCTAGCTTCCACCTCGACGTTAAAGAATGCCACGGCTGCCCTCCCTTCTATTTCGCCAACATAGCAGCCAACAAAGCGACCATGCCACTTCTCAGCCTCCCGGACTACCCTGCTTCTTCTATTAAAGGGCTAAGCTACGACGACAAGAGATGCTGGCGTATTGTCACAATTCTCAACGACCATATCAACAGGGTATCACTAGCCCACGCCAGGAGAGCGGAACTAGCAATGTCAGAGCTACAACAAGCCGAGTGTGGGAACATCGCAGCAGTCTTTTCCCCAGTCATTCAAGTGCATAGGATGGGCCTCCTCATGCACGAGGGAATGTTCCTGCCGTTTTGTTATTTCGACAAAGCGCCGCTAGTCGAGGTCGAGGGGTCAGGATGCCCTCTCCTAGCCTGCGTCTTTTCGCCCTTTCAGCCTGGTCCGCCAAAGAAGCGGAATTCGTTCGCCTCCGGCGCTCGCAAGTTGAGTGTGAGATTCTTTAATCGCGCCAAATCCGGAAGGGGGTCAGGAGAATCAAGCAATGGTGACGACAAGGATAGGGAGCAAGCTGCCGTAGATTCTGAGCTTCACCAAGCAAGAGCTGATATCATAGCTGGGAATATCGACAAGGTCCTCTCAGGTGTCGCTGAGTCTTTGAAGGCTATCGTCACAGCGACCAGCGAGCCGGTCGAATACAAGAAGGCGCAAGATGGGGGCAGAGCTGAGAGGATCTCTGCGCTGCTCTCAAATCCGGATGGGATTAAACGGCGGGCACTTATTACGTCTGGTGTGTGGGAGTCGGGGATTAGCGGGTATGATTATGATGGGACTGCTTTTGTGAGGTTGCACTCGCTCTTTCGGGGATGAATCTCGTGTCTGGACTGCTTGGATTCGCTTTTGACTGTGCATTTCCGTGCGATGGATTAGATAGATGGTCGATTCTTCTAGGCCTTGAGCTTATTATTATCATTTTTCTTTGACAAATCCTAGATATATATCTTGTACTGTTGTTTCGCGCCAAATCCTCACCTCCCTTTGTATGCGCCTAAGCAACCACGCAGTGGACCCCTCGCTGCTCTACTCACCCTCGCCTTACCTCGACCTCACCCATCCTCACCAGCTTTCATTATGTGCTCTCCACCATCTCACCTCTGCTTACCCGTCGTGCCCATCCCCGGTCGCGCGGCTGTCGAGAGCCTCAACTCCTGGCGAAAAGGATTCGGGGGACGGTGATGGGCTCATGGTACCAGGATGGTGAGTCTGGGTGTTATGTATTAATGCTATTGTAGGGGTGGGGTTGGAAGTCTGTCTTGTTTCTGCCATGACTCTTTTCTTAGGTTCTCTTCCTGTGACGACCGACGGCACGTGCTTTGCCAAGTCTCAGACGCCCAAGTTATCTACCATAGTCCCTGGGGTTCCAGTTCCCACTCGAGATCTGCCAGGGACTCCTCCGTATCCTCATTATCTTCTGAATGATATGCTTCGATGAGTTCTATAATCTTTGGTTTGTATGATGCCATCGTGATGCTAAGCCGTTGAAGTTGCCTGGCGTATGAAAAACAGAAGTGTAGAGTAGATGTACGCCCTGAAAGTGAAGTGCCTTGAAAGAGAAGTCGAAAGGATCTGCGAAAGGTTTTGAGGAATGGAAAACGATACAAGGAGATGAACGAGAGTTCTGTGTTTGTTGTTGAAGGATTGAAGGAGAAGTTGAGAGAAGTTGATAAGAGATATGCCCCTATTACTTTAAATCTTGGAAGGAACGTAGACAAAATATAATAGGGGAAGTACGAGGCCATTCGTTAAAATTAAAGGAACTGTAAGCAGATAGGAAATTATAATGAACTCTTACTTAGAGATTCCTAGATTAGTAGATTTCAAGGGGAAACGTGTTTTTATTATTATGGGTTTACTTTCAAAGTCTCTCTCTTTCTTTAAATTCTTTTCTTCGCCTTTACAACGCGGGCAAAGGAAATACGGATAGTAATCTTACGGGCACTCAAATAGGGGTTCTAGGAACGATTCTTTTCTTTCCTCCTTTATCTTTAGATTCTCCTTCGTAGCTGGCCTATAAGTTCATCCTATATATGGTCTACTATACGCACTTCTATATACCTCTTCGCTAGCTTGTGGTCGCTTGTGACGTTACTGGACGCATCTGCCTCTTTACCCAAGTAGCTTTAAAATCAGCAAGAAGCTTATGGTGGAACTTCGGATCAACGGAGCCCATTAATCGAACCTTGACGTGGTGCTCCACAGTGTATATCTTGGCATAACTAATACACGAAAGGTTATGGAGTTGTTCTCGCGGTGTCCTGGGGATTACTCGAATAGGGCGTAGGTTCAACTTTGCTTCCTCTTGGATCTCTCTCGGGGGTTCGTCACCGGTGTAGATAATAGCGTGGTCTTCACTCTTTATGCCTAATTTTGTTGTTCCTTGTCTGTGGTAGGTGAGGATTGGCCTTCGGATCTTGTCAGAAAATCGTTTATGCGTTGGGCTGTGAAGATATACTAACACACATTGACAATGGCCGAAGTCGGCAGCGACGACAACAAAGCGGCGGATGGAAGAATGTACCCTCTTAGTAGACCTGCCATCTCCCGCTTCCCATAAAAAGGCTGTTACTTCCGTGGCGCTATCTGACCTTGCATTCTCTTCCAGAGGTTCGAACCAGAGTACCCCGAACACCAGTGCTATGGTTAGTAGTAGAACTTCATACTTTATCTGAAAACTTACTTGTCCTGGCCTGAAACTTCTGGAAGGCTGTACTCTAAAGCCTGAAGCGTGTTAGGTATATTTCTTGTATAGCAGGGTGTTTAGCTTACGAGGATCTAATGGCTCCTCTGTACCAGGAGTCCCCTTAATCACCATATGTGTGAGTTGAGATGTAATTACAAACTTTCTCTTTTCAAGAAATGACCCAGCAAGTGTGTCGTGAGGAGCGTATCCTAGATCGGCGGCAGCTTCCAAGATCAAAACGGACGCGTATGGTTTTCCCGCAGCGATGAAGGCGGCCTTCTGAGTTTCGGCAGCTTCAAAAGCAGCAAGAGTTTCAGTCATCATCTTATTCACTGCCTGCTGTATTTGGAAGTATTTCTTATGTTTTTCGTCAACCTCTTGCTTTGAACGTCCCGGTCTAAACACCCTTTGAAATTTGCTTTGGCGCTTCAAACTCTGTAGATCTTTGTAAACAGCCATAAACTCGCGATGAAATATGGCGAGGAGTAGAGACATATCCGCTTGCAAGTTATTAGTATCGTACTTACTACAGATAGAGCACTTAACTTACAGAACCCCAAAAGTCCTAGATCCCCCTCTCTTGACTGTAGCCATTCGATAGCTGTCTCGTTAGTCTCCATAAGTGTTGTCAACGTTGCCAACTCGGCAGCAAGGCCTTCCTGGCTTTTGTTATTATGCGTCCCTTGGGGCTCGATCTCGAGCTTTTTCAATTTTTTCTGAATGTTGATCAGGCAGTCTTTGAGACTTTTCGCCTCTTGTTGTACATGGTTCAGTAATGTACCATCAGAAATTTGTGATGAGAACGAACTCGCCGTTGAAGCAGAGCTGTGCGAAGTGCGAGAACTGTATGAGTGTATCGAAGACCTAGACTGCGAGAAAATGCTCATGTGGTGGCGAGGCAGTTGTGATTGAGCTTTGGGCTGACCAGGTCGTGGAGATGCTTGATATGATAGAAAATCCATATTTCCTTCTTGGCTGATCATGCGCTTCAGATAGAGTTTGAATCGCTCTCGCAGCAACGTCGGAGACTGAGTCAGAGTGACTACATCCTCCAATTTGCAAATTTGAAGAAATGCGACGAGCTGCAGAACACAGAATTCTTCCCACGTTTGATGATCTCGTTCCAACAATCCGACTCTTAGACTTTGGACACGCTGAATTTTATCTCCAAAGGGCCGGCAAGACAGAACTCCATAAGGCAAGCTATCCGAGTTGGAGATGTTGTCAACGCTGCTATGACGCCGCTCCAAGGCACTGAACCTGTTGTCCGAGTCCGCATCCGGAATACCACGAACCAAACGAATGGAGCCAGTATAGCTGTTATTGCTACCGTAACTTCGGATACTGGTAGAGCTGTGGTTAGAACCTGCATACCCGGAGTATATTCCTGGCTTAGGAGATTGTGTCGACACAGATTCTCGCTTTCGGTGGAGTTCGCTAGTACTTCCGGCTCTATGTAAGCCGGGGGAATGGTCGTGTCTTGGAAGTGAGTATGCCCGTTCCCGCTGCTCACGCTTTTCTCTCTTCTCTCTCTCGATTCGATTCCTCTCTTCAGCAGGAAGCATCTTCTTGTATTCGACCCTTAACTTTCGACCTTGCAGCTCCATGTGATTCATAGCGCAAATAACATGTCTTGTCTCCTCGGGATCGGCGAAGTTTGCAAAGGCAAGACCCCTAAAGACGCCGTTGTCGAAGTGATAATTGAAGGCGTAAGGAAGCGGCAGCTGCATTCCAGACATTAGAGCCACGAGCTGCTCTTTTTTAACCGAGAAGGGTATGTTCTTGATAACGATGGCTGTAGGGATAAGCTCTTCGTCTTCGTGCCCACCATGTTGAAGTCCCTGCATCATTCGAGGGCTAGATTGGTCGTTCATTTGATGATAGACACCCTTGTCCCCTAGTGATAGAGGGCTATCGGAGATTCCTGGTTTGCTTTGGATATCGGGCAGAGATAGAGGCATCGGTACAAGGTTATTAGAAGTTTTGCGAAGAACGCTCGTCTCCTTGCCCCTGCTCGATAACGAAGTTGAGATGGAAGGCTGCTGAGACTGCGACATGAACGTCTCGGCACGGAGTCTAAGCTGCTCAGACCAATTGAAGCCATCTTCTTCACCTGGATTCGACGTGTTTCCTCTGCGTAAATTGAGCTTACGGAGGAGATAGTCGTCATCGGACTGACTTGGAAAATGTGTAAAGAAAGGTGTCTTTTCCTCTATATGCTCTCGCCCACAAGTCGGAAAGCTTCCATATAAGGTTGGCCTTGGCATCACAGGGGTACCTGATTCTTTCCAAGTCCGGGAAAAATCTGGCCGGCTCTGGTCCTCTTTCTCTGGCCCATGGGCATGTGCCTGGGCTGGTAAAAGTGGTGGCAGAGAGGCCCGCGGAGGTGAATCTCTCGACATGGTCCTCTGCTATTACTTTTCGTCTGATAGAAACTGTACAGAAGGCGGTAATGCTGGAATGTTAGAAGGGTGGATGAAGACAAGTCCCGCCAACATGGCTAGGGCAACAGAGAGACAGAGGTGCTTTGCTTCTTGTCAATACAATCATGGAGACCTCTTTGCAGTGAATGAAGAGAATAAATCGTCATTAAGCAAGATCTTGTGCACAGCCTGGTGTTTCCCAAGGTAGCTGGTCGCGGCGCAGCTGATAGATACACCGCTTTGCTCCGCCACCAAATTTGCTCAAAGTCACGAGGTAGGTAAACGCACAGCCTAGAGTAACACAGCCCCCTAAGGCACCAGTCTTTGGCCGACCCAAACAACGTCAACCACCTTGCGATATCAAGAAGCTTTATTATAACAAGTTCATACTGTGCCATCATTCCGCGCACTTCACTTGGTTACTGCTATCTTCGTGCTTCCTTGAGCTGGTACACGCTTGAGGATGGAGGACCGCGACGCGACCCGACTGAATGGGCACGAGAGAATCGATGTTGAGCTCTTTCGCTACGTTGAAGCATCACTTGACCAGGAAGAGGTCTTCCACGTTCTCGGATTTGAGTTCTTGCAGCGTTACAATCTGGTGCGGATACAGAATAAACTCACCAAAATACGAGAAAGCATTCATGCAGATCTCCGCCAAAGCTGCAACGAAGAGAGTTTGAATAATACGTTGAGCGAATACAGTATGTCATATGCATGTAACAGATATATAGGCGTTTGCAGCGATTGACTCGTGTGTATTTCTAGGCCAAGCAATCAGGAATTACAATCTGTTCCGCGAGCTGAAGCCACTTGGGGAAGAAAGGATCGAAGATCGAAAAGCACTATTGAGGACTTCATTCCCGTCCCTCATGAGTCAATGTCGATGGACGAAACCCTTCGAGTCACATTACTATGCATTGAATGACAACAAAGTGAAGGTTGACAATCTTCGGAAAGCCCTCCGGCATTTCTTGCCCCGCCATCTTACCTACTCCCGTGCCGAGCGTACACGGCGATCACGAGAGTTCGAGGAAGGCAAGCCTCCCTATGAGATTAGTATTATTGTGGATAGACTATCTCGGCTCATAGTTGCTCTCGTGGGTGGAGCGTTCCTGATTGCTCCCATGCTTATCATGGCCATCAATCCCAACCAGACTAAAAGCCTGGTAACGGCTTCTCTGGGAACGCTTTTGTTCTCATGTGCCATCTCTTTGGGGCTCAGTTCAAGCAACAATGAGACGATGGTTTCGACAGCCACGTATGCAGCAGTTCTGGTGGTGTTTGTGGGTATCACCACGACTAATAATTCGACCCAGACAATTTAATGAGATATCATTTATTTGTATGATAATTATCAGTAGCAACCAAGTTCGCTGGTATAATCGATAAGCCAAAAGCCTTCTGGCTTTATGATTCCTTGCCATAGCTCTGACTCCCTTAACATTTTCCAACTCCGTCAAGAAGCCCTCAGTCATAGTCTTCGCCATCTTCCACGCCACAGCTCCCAGGGGCTGTTCCATGACACTTTCCTCCCGTCTCTCAATTTGAAGGTGAAGCAGCCCTGCTCAACTTTCCGAACAGAAACAGATTTTCTTCATGTCAGGATTGGCGTGTGATAATCCCCTTCTCCCCTCGAACTGTATCGAACGTCTCCGAGATCTTGAGATTAACTTTGGCCTTGACGCCCGGCTTCTTCGGCGGTCTGTTCAGGGGCTCGCTCGGCTCGAAAAGGGAGTCGAAGGACTTGAACTTATGATGATCGGAATCCCTGACTTTCTGCTTCTCTGGCCGAGGTGCGGGCTTGGGTTTGTAGTCGGGAATCTTGATCTTGCTGGCTAGATTCTCGTTGTGGTACTCTCCTTTGCGGCGATGCGACTTCTTTGGCTTTGACACTGGCTCGGGAAATTCTGTCTCCACCTTAGCCCATGCTTTCGGTTTCTTCTCTGGCTTTGCAGATTCTGTCTTCTCCTGCTCTTCAGCTTTCGGCTTCTCCTCTGGCTTGGCAGATTCCTTCTGCTTTTCCTTCTGCTTTTCCTGCTTCGGCTGCTCCTCCTTCGGCTTCTCCTCGTTTCTCGGCTTTGTGCCAAACCCGGTCCCAAATATACCACCCCCAAATATACCACCGTTGCCCGACTTTGGCTTCTCTTCCTTCGGCTGCTCCTGCTTCGGCTTCTCCTCCTTTCCCGGCCTCGTTCCAAACCTCGCCCCGAATGTACCACCATTGCCCGATTCTCTGTAGCCTGAAAAGTTGAATCCGGCTCCGAATCTACCACCCCCAGTTGATTGTCCCACATTTGGGACGAATCGTCCATTGACCACCTTCCCCATAAGCCCCTCGTATTTATCGAGACATGTGCATGGCGCCTTCTTCTCGGCGGATTTGAATTTACCAAAGCCATTTGGACCATTGGCAAAAGCTGAGAAGCCGCCGGCCCAAGTGGCTCCAGATCCCACCCACTCCTTCTCCTTCTCCTTCTCCTTCTCCTTCTCCTTCTCCGTCTCTTCCTTCTCCTTCGTCTCTTCCTTCTCCTTCTTCTCTCCCTCCGGCTTCCGGGTCTCCGGCCGGCTGAGCATCTCCGGCTCAACCGACCGGAGACGCTTCCTACCAGTCGCCTCCTCCCCCTCCCACTTCCGCTTCTGGTTCACCTCCTCAATGTTCGTGGGAGGTACGAACATTGAGGGGCTTCCCCCCACCCTCGGCTTCTTCATGACTGGGCACGGGGCATGGTTGGGCGGCTCGGAGCCGCAGCGCTTGCGCTTTTGATTGTTCGACATGGTGTGGTAGATTGAGAGATTGAGAGATTGAGAGGTTGAGGGATATTCGGACGATTGTACGAGAGGTTGTGGCCGTGGTGTTGCGGGTGTTGGAAGATCGAAGTTGCGCAGAAATTTTTCAAAGGGAAGGGGGGAGAGTGCGAGGGTATTTAAATGTTCCTCGCTTGTGGGAACAATAGGAAGGCTTTTGGATCGGGTGTATTGAGTTTACAATAGTGAATTGCAACAATAGGATGAAGTGAAGGCCAAAGGCCCTTGCTTAGAGTCTGAGGACAATAGGAGGCGAGTCCACAATGTACAACAATGCCATGTACAGTGGTAGAAACTGCAGAAGAAGGAGTTGTCTGAAATAAAACTGGGAGTTGGAGTATTATTACGATCTTTTCGACTTATTGCATGTCGGAGAGACCCTTTTCATCTCAAAATAAGGTGGGACAGAAAGGATTTTTTTTGTCCACGAATATGGCCTATGGAAGCCTGTGGTCGAGACAGAAACGACTTGCTGCTCTCCAAAACTCTTCTTGAGTAAATGGAGACCTGACAACTGTAAAGAGGCAAGAAGCAAAGGACATAATACATTTGAAAGAGTCTGCGTGAAATAAAGTGGCTGAGCACGTGACCCTGACTTGGAAGAACAGTGCTTGGGAGAGAATCTTAAACTTGGGAGAATGAGCGAACACAGACTAGCAATATCATCATCTTGAAGTTGCCCGCTCCAGCCCATCATCCATCTTGTGTTTCTCAGAATCTTGAACGAACATCTGGTGCCTCGTCGATCGCTGCCCTCTCGCCGCGCACGCATCTTCCGTGTAAAAACCCTTGAGATCATCCTAAGCATCATTGCTGCAAGTAAATCAAATCGGTGTGGAGAAATTCGAGTTCTAATGAAGTAAGGATTAGAAAGGTGGTGGATGGTTGGTTTGAAGGTGGAGTGAAGTTCGAGGTCATGCACGAGATGAGACGGGAGCTAAACCCAATTTGCCATACAGTGGTGGTGCACGTGATGCTGAGCCCCATCTTCAATAACAACTTGACTAGGTAACTGTTAACAGACCGAGGAACATCATCAGGTGGGTGGGCTGATCACTTTTCCTCTTGACTTCCATGCGCAGATAGATTACTGTATACGTAGTCCACAGTTTTGCCATGGTATTCGGGTTCGGCCTCGCTAGAGATCAGTGGGCCGAATGATGAGGAGAACCCCCCTTTTGAATTTCGATTCCAAGTTTTATCTCTCTTCGACATTCTACAATGAGTAAACTAACTTTCCCGAACTTTATTTGAATGTAGTGTATAACGTGTAAGCTATTCGGGAAGTTTTTGCCTGCAAGCTCACTTACCATAACCTCGCTCCTTAAGTTACTGTACGAAGGCGGCGGGCGTTGAAAATCGTCCATCTGCCAGAGTGCACGGGGGAACACCAAAGTTGCCCTGTGTGGAAAGTCGCACTAATTCCCAACACCACCCTTAAACCTTTCTATAATGGTTTTATATAATAGAGAAATAGGACGTCAATCTATTCCGAAATTCTCATAACAATTAAATTTGAGGAGAAATTGCGAGACATTTACAAACGTGCACCCCTGGGCTGCCCAGATTCTCGCCTAGCGAGTTGGACGGATTTCAACGCCCGTCGCCTTCGTAATTCTCGGTAAATTCAGGGGCTATCGCCAACCCTATCAAGCTCAGTAATCGCCATATCCTTCTCATTACGACCTCTTCCCACTCCTACTCCTATCTCTCACCCCATGAACTCCCCTTCTTCCCTCCGACTCTTCCTCAAACTCCCCACAGCCTTTTCCCTCAAACTACCAGGTACATATCCCCACAACAGCCTCTATGTAACCTCCATGCTAGCTTGTCTCCAACTTTCGTCCTCTGCTCTGCTCTGCCAAGTCTTGAAATGTCGAGTGCGACACTCCTGTTTGGCCTAGAACCCATACCATACCTGAGGAGACAATGACTTGAGGGGGTGAGTGGTTGGGAGGGCAGAAAGAATCTGAGAATGACAGGTAAGTTACGACGGAGAAGGGATTGCAAAAGCTTTCATATAGAGTAGAAGTGGCTGAAATTTCAATTGAAAAAGTGGAATTGCTTGCAAGTTGAATGCCAGAAATGGTGATGGGTCGTTGACTGCAATATCTTGCAAGGGAGGGCACTTGACTGATCTTTGTGTTTGTTGGCAGGAGGTGGAGGGGCAGAATGAGGTGAGGAGGCAGCGTTGGAATTTGGCAGGCGTTCAACTTCGCCTGTCTTCAAGGTGAGAATCTCTTCTATCGCAGTGATAGTAATGTGGGTCGTAGCTAACTATCATTATCAGCGTAATATTTTCTCGACATCAGTATCATGTGACAATATTGTTCCGGCTTGTTGTCCGTCGACTTTTCATCAGTATTGGGAGAACGGACATACTTCGCACCATACAATTCTATACAGAATCAATTCACTCTATCACTGGTATCTATGTATCTGGCGCCGACCTAATCCAACATGGAAAAATGCCCGCCTGCCCAAAGCCGCTTTTGCTATTCAAACATGCATTACGTCGTCCCATATCTAAGGTATGATTCCCTCATAAACGCCATCCATGCACCCAAATCCCAAGACTCCATCCATGCTCCCATCTCATCACTCATCGCGTTACATGACACTAGCGCCACCCTCGGTGCTAGCCGTCGCCTCGCGCTCACGATTAGCAACCCAGTTATCGATGATCTTGCCGACCTCCTTAAACGCAACCGGCTTCGTCATGAACAGGTCAATACCAACCCTGACCGCCTCAGTCTGGTCCTCGATGGAACTGCGGCCCGTGAAGGCGATGATAAGCGCGGGGTTTTTGATCTTCTTTCCTCCACCTGCAGACCCCTTCTCACCAATTTGCTCAGAAGCCTTTGCGTCCACCCCTTCGGCTGCAGCTGCGGCGCGCTTCTCCTCGATCGCACGGATCTGTCGTGTAGCACCGAAGCCGTCGAGAACCGGCATCGTGATGTCCATGAAGACAACATCGTACCCCCTTTCTCCCCGCGCCTCGAAGCGCTTCACGGCTTCCAGTCCGTCGCACGCCTCATCAACAACCTCGTAATGTCTTCGCTTTAGATAGGTACTCAACAACCGTAAGTTGATCTGATTATCATCCACTAAGAGCAAAGTTGGAACCTTCAGCTTTTTTGTCGGTTCCTTGGAGACAGGTCCAACAGTTTCCACTGCAGTCAGGGTGAGGGATGCAGGTTGAGTTTCGTGCTCGATGACCGAAGAGAGAGGTGTCTTTTCAAACGTCATTGTAACAGATTTTGGCAGGTTGGATTTAGTGTCGAGCTCTTGTGGGAAGGGGAACTCGGCATGCTTTTCAATCACGGCGTTGGGCGTCGGACTTTCGATGGCTTTGCGGGCATTTGCGCTGTCGGCTGCCATGCGGGTATTGTCCAGAACCTCACCTCCTCGAGGGGACATAGAGAGTTCTTCAAATACGTTGCTGAGATCGCTACTTTCTGGTTGTGCAGTTGGACCCTCTGGACCTGGCGTGACGGAGCCAGAGTCGCCTTCCAGACATTGGATGATGGCTTTTGCGAGTTTAAGGGGTCCAACGGGCTTGGCGACGAATCCAATGTTGCATTGATTTGTTGAAATGAGCCCGCGATCGAATCTGGAACTATGGGAGCATAGATTGATGATTGATGGCATGCTCTTCTCACCAAGACTCTTGTGGGTTCTCCTACATTGGTCGACCAGGACCGAAATCATCGTTGGGCTGTACTCGTTGCACACGATCAAACTTGCCTTTTGGCCCCACGGAACAATCCGCAGACCATACCAGTTCACCAAGAAAGTAGTGATTGAGGCCTTGAGTCGTCTGCCCCTTTCGCGGACGACGGGGTCTACTGTTTTGATCTCGAAGCCATGGAGGATGACCTTTTGACCTTTTACTCGCTTACGGAGGTCCATAACCGATTCGTCTGTTTCTCGAGGAATAGACATGACGGACTTCGTAGTGCTGGAAGAGGAGTCGGTAGTTCGTGGCATTTCTCGAAGTAGAGGAAGTGTAACCCGGACCTCTGCTCAAGGTTAGTATATCTCTCAGGTGAGGAGGGCTCGACTTACGGGTACCGCGTCCGACTTCACTGTCAACAGTAATCTCGCCTTCTAGCAACGTGATGATCTTGCGAACTATTGACAAGCCGAGGCCTGTACCACTCGACAGAGAATTCTCCTGTGCAAATGGCGTGAAGAGCTTCGAGCGTAAGAACTCCGCTGAGATGCCCTTTCCTGTGTCTGTCACTGACAGAGTGACCAGAGATCTTGGAACGGTATCGCCGCTTGCCTGCGAGCTGGAGCCAGGAAGATCTTCCATGTCAACGGCATCAAGCTTGACAATAACATATCCGTGCGAAGTATACTTGAGAGCATTGCCTAGCAAATTCATGATCAGCCGTCGCAAAGCCCCAGGTTGAGTTGTGAAATGGTAATTCTGCAGATCGACATCGAAGATGACTGTAACCCCGGACTGCGGGATCTGCCCAGGTCCCATCATTTGATCTGGTGCAGCAACAAGATTTCTTGCATTAGACATCTTTCCGCGAGCGTCAGGGACCATATCGAAAGATTGAGCGGTGATATTTTGGAAAATGTGGCCTGCAAACACGCTGTCTACTACTTCCTCACAAAGGACCGAGATATCAAGGTCTTGAAATAAGTTCAGCATCGGAAGGTCGGATTGCCGTAGGGAAAGGGAACCACTTCGAGATGCCGTTGGTCGACGGCCGTCCCGTTTGCCTCTTCGCCAATTCTTTTCGAAATGGTTTATCTTCGAATAGTCGAGAATGTGATTCTGAGGAGTAGTTAGTGCCAACAGGGAAAGGAAAGAATATTAGAGGCTCACGATAGTATCAAGCAATGTCCTTCCACAGCTATCGATAGTCTCAACGAGCTGTTTCTCCCATCCAGCAGCGCCTTCCTCCAAGAATTCAGCACTCGCAAGGATCCCATGAAGCGGGGACCTCAGTTCATGAGAGATACTTCCAATGAAGTCGCCTTTCTTTTGGTCTGCGATCTCGGTATCAATTCGGGACCATTCAGCCATGACAGAATTGCCAAATGCCGTAAGGAACGCCAGCTCGCTCTGCTTAGACAAAATTCTCGTCGGCTCTGTAGACCATGCAAAGCAGCCACTGAGCCAACGAGAACGTCCGGCATCCCAAAGTGGAACGAAAAGGAGTTGACGGACACCAGGAAAGTGCATGGCAAGAAACCTGGCATCAGACTTTGCTTTCTGGCTTCGAACCTTACGTCGTCGAATATCATTTCTCCGTGGATCTGAATCTCGTTGTAACCGCTTATAAGCTTCGTCCTCGGAGGATGAAGAGACTGCGCCGTCCACGTCAAAAGTCCAGAGCTTGCCTCGAGGATATCGGCGCAATAGAGTGTGCAAGGCCTTCTCTTCGAATGGGGAAAACGCTTGTGGTCCAGGTACGTCATCTCCGTGAATGGAAGAGGCTTCTGCCGTTGAAAATCCCAATATTTCCACCTGCTTGGCCGAATCTTGGGAGGTTCTTGAGAATGTACCCTCGCCCAGACCAGGCGGGCTGCGCTGAGCCACGAAAGACGGAGAATTGATCTTGAGCTCTTCATCAGAAATCTGCTCGCTGGTTGAAGCTTGGTCATCACCACTGGTATGACTGCTCTCAGCTAGACTGTCTGTTTGACTATCTTGAGTATCCTCCCGCCGCATGAAGGGTGAAGTTGGCTCCTGTTTTGAACTGCTGAATCCAGTTTGAGCATCGTAGAATACAGCACCTCCATCGACTTCGAATGCTTCGCGAATAAGATTTGCTGCACGCGAAAACAACAGTCGCATCAATGATACTTCCGAAGTTTCTTCATTGCCAGGAGAAATTCTATCATGAGTAGTATCATGTGGCGATGACACGCTAATACTCGTCGCACCAAAGGAAGTTTGCTGAGAGGCGGCCCCAAAGTCGGGACGGTTGCTGGAGGCTTCGGTCCGAGGCGCGGGGTCTTGCGATTCCATGAGTGCCTCCTCTGTCTTCGCAAGTGCAGCCGAGTACTCCTTTTCCTTTTTTTCAATGCTGCTGCCAGAGGCGAACGACCCCTTTGATTTTGTTCTGGTAATGCTGGGGTCTTCGAACTGGCCAGCAATCTTTGTGCCTTCAGTATCTTCCGCTTCCATGTCGGCTTCCGCAAGTTCTGCCCGGCCTTCGACAAAGGATGCAAGCCCCCGGCTCATTTTCATCCCCCGTCGATGTTCCTCCACCTCTCGTGCCATCTCCATATGTTTCATAATGGTTACTGCCATTGTTCCCATGAAATGTACTTTGTCTTTGTTCAAGGGCAGATTTGCTCTGTCATCGACTATGAAAAGACTTCCAATCGGGATGCCACGCTTAGTGATCAAGGGTACGCCGGCATAGAACCTGAGATGCGGCTCGCCCGTGACAAAAGGTAGCATATTGAAACGCTCATCCTTGCTCAGGTCCTCGACGGTGAAACATGGGTACTCCCCGGGCTTGGTAGGAGCAACTTCAATTGTTCTACTTGATTTAGTGGTGAAGCTGTAGCAAAGCATAGGGGTATTACCTCTCGCAGAGTCTACCTGCCTTGCTTACCGTGGCGCAGCCCATCCAGATATCATCACCGGGCTCGTGTTTGCGATTGTCAACGAGGTCCACGCTCTTGGTGCTCTCGGCAATGAAGTATTGTGTTACTGCGTCAATGACACTGGAGACAGACGATTAATATGTTTCCTCGAGGTGGTGAAGTATCTCCAACCTTATCATTGCTCTCTGGGCTCCAGTTCTCCATACTGTTAGTTGGCAGAAGGCTGTGAGTGCCGTGTCGGGAGAAGAGATCTTGGATGAGGTGATGCTTGATTTGACCTTGATATCTTTATCCGAGTCATCTTCCTCTGGGGTTGTGAGGGTGGCAGATGGGGCGGGGAAGCAGGTGTCTTGGTTAATAGGTGCATTGGGCTGGTAGTATCTGCACAAAGCTTTGTTAGTATGCAAAGTAAACCTTGAAGTGCTGGGACCGCTTCATTCCATAAAGAGGCACTCACTTGTATAACTCTCTTTGGCGGGCACTATCTGTAATGCCCTCCTGATGCGACAAGGCCATAGTGGCTTCCACGGGCGCCATCAGCCCTCAAAAAGCTCCTTTTGGGAGCCAGGTCTTCTGCGGAGGGGTTGATGGGTCGCAATGGGACGTTCGGGCGAGGCCGTCAACCGTGTCGCAACTGTTTGGTGGTTGTGACGTATTAGGACAGAAATAAACAGAGTTCGGTCGGAGGCAGAACAAAGCCCCGATCCCAGTTCTGCTTGTTGCAGCGCTCAATGTATATGTATGTCTGGATTCAACACACATAAACAGAGATTTGCGTGCGGCTGATAAGCAGATCCTTTTGGGGGATAGGCGCACGAGCACGAGAGGTTTTTGGCCGGAGATGATGATTTGGTGGGACTTGGGGGAGAGCAAAAGGGTTGGTGGTTTGCGGGTTTGAGGCTTTCAAGGATCGAACGCCCCGTACGTCATCTGCTCGGCAAAGTGAGGGCAGAAAGAGGGTCCAAGAAGGGGCAAGGCGCCAGTCACGGGACTGCCCAGTCTGGTATAGCCATTTGTATTACCTAAATTGTTTTCTTTGCATTGTATGTACACAAGGAGAGATAGCATGCGAGATTAATAACTCCGTGGGAGCAAAAAGGGGCAGGGGCAGCACCCAGCAAGGCTAATGCTACACATCGCCTCCGGTGCAATAGGTATTGCATGTACCCACGATCGGGCTGGGGCATGCTATTGTGGCCATCCAATCGCAGGCCAAGAGACCGGACGCCCAACTGCAAAATCCTGCGGGGGGCTGATCCCGACATCCAGGCCCTCAAGGCCACGGCCCAGAAAATCTCAGTTTAACCCTACAGTTCGAATGAGGTGCTGGTGGCGACGATCTTGGCACTCGCTTCGGGTGACAGAGTATACCCCACGACCACGGTGGCTTTTCTTTTCTCGCAGAGGTTGTGTGACGGAGGTGCGGCCGCTATCAGAAAACAAGAGAGGATATTGCTGTGAGACGTCGGAGGTTGTGTTGTGTTCTTTTTCTCCTTCCGTCAAACGGCTCTAGCCGGGCCAGGAACGCAAGCGGACCATTTCTCCAACCAAGCATCCGAGTAGGTACTGTACGTACCTTCGTACAACTTTTGGAACCACCAAATGAGCCGGTCTCGCTCTAAATGGCTCAAAACATCCTAATACCGTTTCTTCCACGTGAGAGGCACGACTTTCCAATGGAATTCTAGACGCTTGGGTGGGAATCGGAAGGCTGCTATTGTATTGCCCAATGCCAATGCCAATGCCAATGCCAATGCCAATGCCAATGCGAGTGCGGAGATCGCAGCCGAGCCTACCACCGGTGTACCTACTGCGTATCTCCTTAACTCCGCTGACCGAATGCGCCTCCTCAATTACGTATCAAACTCAATCTTCAGCCTCGAAAATCAACACAGTACGGTAGTTACATTTCCTCCTCGCAGAGCCCTACCGCCGACCTAGCATAGTCCCAGCCATTTTCTCGACATCCAGGAACCAGGGCCCACGCACCAGAAACATCATCTTGCTCCTTATCCATGGTTGTCAGCAGCACACTTCGGCTGACTGCGATCCACCCTTCAGCCCTATGAAATTCTAAGACCTCGCAATGGAAGCCTCTACAAATCAATTGCCGGGAACCCTCAGTCCCCTGAAGGCCCCGCGGAAGAGGAAGAGGATTGTCATCTCTTGCACGGAATGTCATCGGAGGAAACAAAAGGTACCTCCTTGGCCCCACCAACCATTACCAAGCACGTATGTTGACTGTGCAGTGCGATCGCGCATCACCATGCTCGAATTGCGTCGCCCGGAACAAGCAATCCCTCTGTCATTACGAAAACGAATCTGCGAGGAAACAACAGTTGCTGGAGGAAAGCGTGAACAGATCTGCTGAGGAGGGCGGGGTATACAGTGTTATCAAACCAGCAGAGTCAAATACAGCAGCACAGTTCAGCGCATTTGGATATGCAAAGTCCAATGGGAGCAATAACACCACGCTCGGCATATTCAAGAAGATTGAAGACACCGATACCAATGGAGCTCTCATATCGAATTTACAGTCGACTTCGGCTGATCACAGCGGTTTGCGCGAGAAGTATAAAAGCTTGATAAGGCAGCTCCCTGCGAAACCATTCATCGAAGATTTGGTCAATACATACTTTCAGGAGGTCAATCTTCAATATTATCCTTTGGACGAAGGCATATTCCGAGATCTTCTGAAAAGCTGGAACAACCTCTCTTTCTCCACGCTCAACAAGGGTCCTCTGGAGCTGTCAGGCGATCTACAGTTCTTCCCTGGCTTGCTGTTCCAAATACTGGCATTGGCACTCCAATTTCAACCTCCCGACTACGATCCAAGCCTCGAATCGCTCAAGTATGCCGCTGCAATGTCCTTGGATGATTTGGCAACGGATTACAGCGAGTCGGGGAGTCAAATACTGTGCCTGCTTGGGAAACGAAATACGACATTGGTGGCAGTTCAAGCTGGGTTTCTACGCACACAGTTCATGAAAAATTGCGGACTTGTTCCTGAGAGTTGGCATAATCTTTCCCAGACGATACGAGATGCACAAGAGATCGGTTTACATAAAGAGGTCTTCGAGTACAGGCGAAAGCTGGAAGCGACTCCGGAGGAGGTCCTTGAAAACTTGTGGCTCGAACAACTTCGACGACGGGTATGGATGCTTCTTTCGTTATGGGACATACATATGGCAGTGGTTCTCGGCCGGCCAACAACAATTGACAGTCGAGATGGAAAGCCAATCTTTCCAATTGACGCCCCTATACCTAAGAACCGAAGGGAGATGGCACCAGCCCTACGAACAGACAACGACCCTCCAACACCATTAACAATGCTTCTCTGGAATGTTGAGATTGCAGCACCTCTTTGGGATATCTTCAACCTCGAGAAGGAGGATCCTCGCCAAAACAACATCGCTAAGGTTGAGAAGATGCACAAACTCCTCAATCAAATAACAATGCATTGCCCTCCATTTTTCCGATATCAAAACCCAGATACCACATTCGACCACCTCCCTGAATGCAGCTGGCTCCCCGCAGCCCGCCAGTACTTCCGTAATGCAACCAACTTTACAATAATGGCCCTCCACCGACCATATATCTTTACAAATCCCTCATCTCGCACTGCAGCCTTGAAAGCAGGTCTCGAGATCCTCCGGGCTCAACGTGCATACTTTGAACTGATCAGAGTAAATCACTACAAGATGTTCACTCTCGTGCTGAACACTTTCGACGCCATCATCCTCTGTGCAGCAATATACATTTTACACCCATGCGAGAACGGTGAAGATCTTGACGATGTGTTGCAGCATTTCCACTTCTGCATGGAAAGATTCGATACGATGTCCGGAAGAAACACAATGGCAAAGGGAGCTCTACAAGTCTTGAAAGCAATTCACGTGCGCTTAAAACGAGCTTTGAATCAAGCAAAGTGCCCGGTCAACCCTCTCCCAACCCCAGCTCCATCTTCGGGTTCAGCAAGCAATAACGAGTCTCCTCCAGAGCTCGAAATCAAACGAGAAGCTCCAGCACCATCGGTATATCCTCCTCCTCCTCATACATCAAATGAGCAGAACCCCACGTCAGGCTCACCCTATACACTACCCACAATCTCAAATCTTACTACCACCAACCCTCCCGTTTCAGCACCGACACCGTCAACGTCCAATGCCTGGGACGCCTTCTCCGCCCCGCTACCCACCCCTCTTCAGAACCAAAATTACGACTTTAGCTCCATAGCGCCATTACAACCTATGCATGACCTCCTGTTCAACGACCTGGGCACTGTTGACGGTGGGCTGGATCTCAACACAGCGGGTATGGATGCGGGATGGAGCGGGATGATTGGAGCCGATGCGGGAGCGGGAGCAGCGGCATGGCAGTTCGAAGGCGATTTCGGCAATGACAGTTTTTGGGGCTTCATGAATAGTTACCATCCTTGATTGGGTACATGTGCGAGGACGGCAGATATGGCGCAAGAAAAAGCATTTCTTGGTGGCTGGGAATTACGAGGTCCCGAGGACGCGGTTAAGACACTGCGGAGGGGTTCTCCGCTCGGCGGCTTGATTGTGTTGTATATATGGCGGGTAAAGCAAGGAGTTGGAAAAGGTCATCAAGTGACCACGTTCCAACCGGTGAAGATCATTGCCTGGGAGAATCCGCAAAGGTCTCGGCGCTTCTGCGGAGAGCGGTCGCGGTCTCTGCTTCGGTGAAATAATTAAGGAGTTGTAAATATCATCACATTCCCGTTTTCAAGGTCTTCCGCGCTCAGAGCCGATTATGATATACGTATGGAAAGTTCTACCCCCACGCTAGAACGCAAATCCTGTTTCTAAATCTTATACGAGATGAGACCTGCATCCTGCTGTGCGACATAGGGCTGAATACCCCTCTTTCGACGCGGAAGGCGCCTATCGGTCCTTTCCGTGAAGTAATGCGCGATGAGGGGAGTTGTTGGTTTGCATGGGGATCGGAGGTACCTCCAGATCGAGTCTTTTGACCGGGAGTGGCTCACGTGTCTATGCTTATGTCTGCAGGAAAAGTGAAGTGAAGATATACTTTTCCTTTGAATTTCATTCCACAATCAATCTATTTGATCGATTCTCATCCACACGCCTCAAATCTCGTGGAGGCGGAGCCGGCCTATATACAGAATAGATCAAACGTCGACTCGCTTCCTTGGCTCATCCATTCGTTCACTACACGCAATCCCCACAAAACACCGTGAAACTGCCATGCTGATGGCCTCCACACTCATCACTCAAAAGTCTCGCACTCCATATAACTCCTGCCCTCCTCCCTCCGCCGTCAATTCAACAGGTAATACCATCCATTCCTCCACCTCCACCTTTGATAAAGATGCGGTCCTCCACATCTACTCCCAACTCCGTCCCCTTGAAAAAAAAAAAACATTCCTTCCTTCACCTACCAATCCCCCCTTCTCGAAATCCCATTCTTGACATACGATCGGACGTTTTCGGTGGTCTCCACCTTGCAGCATGTTAACCACATAAACCTTCCCGTTTTCTTCATCGTGGAAAAGAGAGGGGTTGAAAGCACTGGAATTTATGTGGAGGGGGGAAGACCAGGGTCCGGTTATTGAGGGGGAAGAGATGATGTAGTTGTGTGTATCTTTGGAACTCCTACTACTACTACTATCTACATGTTTTTTATCTGTGTACGGGATCAGGATTTCCCGGAGGTGGAGGTGGAGGTGGAGGAGAGGCACGGGGCCAGATACCGCAGGAATCGGGGTAGTGAGGGTCGAGATGGTCGGGACGGGAGAGGGAAGGGGGGAGGAGAGGGGTCCAGGTGGAAAGGTCGCGGGAGGAGTGGATGGAAAGTCCAGGATACCATTCGAAGGTTGAGGTGGCGATGTAGTAGTTACCGTTGTGAAAGAGGATGGAGGGGTCGGGGTTGAACCTGGGAGGATGGGGTTGCGGAGGGGAGGCATTTTGAGGTTTTTATGATGAGGGTTCTTTAGATGGAGGAGGAGAGTTGTGATGGATGAGGAGGAAGGTCAGGT
The DNA here is from genome assembly GCA_002865625.1 of Hyaloscypha hepaticicola. NCBI lineage: Eukaryota > Fungi > Ascomycota > Leotiomycetes > Helotiales > Hyaloscyphaceae > Hyaloscypha > Hyaloscypha hepaticicola. The sequence goes on from KZ613535.1 coordinate 84,443, forward strand.
TTGTTTTTAAGGGGGGATGAGCTGGTGGAGTAAAGTAAAGGGGGGAAGTGGATTCGCGTAGGTAGGTATTTACCTGTTTTAGCCGGGGACGGGTCGGGACAAGAATACCACGAGAGAAGTCGGTATTATTAATAGAGTAATTATATTTATAGCTTCTCATGAGTTTGGAGTATTTGAACGCTTTTCTTGATAGTTTTCTGGGGAAGTTGGCTTTATCTTTTGTGAGAATTGGAAAGTGTTGTGTAGGGTCACCTGATAAGTGGTGTTGGTTGTAGGGTTGCGGGAGCAGGGAAACACTTGGCTGTTGTATGCTCAACCTTTATCTGATGAAGTTGTGAGATTGACTCTGTGGACTTTAAATAACGGAGATCTTGATAGTCTAGTTTAAATGTTGCTTCGTAGAATGTTTAAGCTCATTTCTTTCGTGGAAAAAGATTTTACTCTCGTGAAAACTTTGAGCCAAAAGAAATGCAGGGGCATGAGAGATAGTTATGGCATAGTGTTAACCTCGAGAATAAAGGAGACCTTGAATCAAGGGTTAATAAATGATTTCACTAACCCTATTCATAAGGCCTTTATCTGTGAGTTTTCCGCTTCCCTAGAAAGCGGAAATAACTAAGTTTGCCCCCCAAACCAAGAGCCAAATTTCAGCTCAGATGATTCCTTCGAGGTCCTCTACGCCCTCAAAGAAGATACTATTTTCCGTTATTGAAAGAAAATGAGGAGCCCCGCTGAAGAAAAAGAGTTGTGAAGAAGGCAACTGGTTCGCTTAGCATTGAACCCCCCTTGCATTGACCCCAACTCACCAAAATAGAACTGCTGGTAAAAGACGGCTGTGAATGGAATGAACGAAGGTTGCACTGCATCTAAGTCACATCTTTCCTTATCGAAAGAGCTTTCTTGCCCTCCCCGCTCGATCTGTCGGCCCATCGCACAAATTCTTCAAAATTCCCCACGAACAACAACTCTACAAACCCACACAGCAACCATGGAGGGAATATGGGCCAACTGCTGGCTGCTCTTCTTAATTCTAGGTGGCATTTACGCCATCTTCGTCCTCGTGGTTAACCACATCAATGATCCCCTGCGCTCTTACCCAGGTCCCTTCCTCTGGAAATACTCTCGTCTTCCATATACATGGTACCTGTTCCGCAACACCCTTCCCTGGAAGATCCACCAATTGCACGAGCAATACGGTCCAATTGTCCGTCTTGCCCCTAACGAGTTGAGCTACATCTCGTTTGAGGCATGGAATGATATTTATGGGCGGGGAGAGGGCAGGAGTCAATTGCGGAAGGATCATGGTTTTGTCAGTTGGATATCACGGGCCTCTCTCCTTTAGTACTAGCCGTTCCCAATGGGGATTAGACTGTTCCAGTGGGATATAAGCTCCCCGAGCAGTCGCCCACTTGGCTCCTTAGACAACTTCTTCAGACATTACAATATACTCACTTTTCAAGCTTCACCTCATGTGTATTGCACCCCTGTAACTGCAACTGTCAGGTTTTGCGCCGAGTCAAATGAATAAGGGTAAGGGGGGGAATAGCTTGGTCTTTGAGCTCGATGACAATGAACATGCGCGTATGAGGTATGATTTTCTATCAGTTCTCGCCCCCTCGTTCTTCCAAATCTCGAGGAAGTTTTAACTAATGACTGGACATGGTAGACGTGATGTCTCGCACGCCTTCTCCTCTGCCAGCCTTCGCGCCCAAGAACCGATAATTACGAAGCACGTAAACCGACTCGTGAGCTTAATGAAGTCCCACACTGATCAAGCCATCAATATGACTGACATGTTCAACTCCGTGACCTTCGACATAGCGGGCGATGTTACATTTGGAGATTCGTTCGGCTGCTTGGACGATGCAACTTTGCATGTGCCCCTTTAAATATCCTGCTCATCCCTTTCAAAAGGCAAAAACTAATAACGAGTATTGTTAGCCATGGATCACATGGATCATCGACCGCGCACAAAGCGCCGCTCTCATCGGTGCCATACGAAAGTTCGGGTTTTTCCAATTCCTCTTCATTCCCTTTATACCCAAGCACCTTCGACACGGCGACACAAAGCACGCTGCTCTAACTAAGGAAAAACTCGACCAGCGCTTAGCTAGAGAAGTATCTCGTCCTGACTTGTATTTTCCCCCGTTCCCCTCTGCCCTCCCCTCTCTGACCGAAATCTAGCGTCACATACCTTTCAAGGAATCTCGGAAAACCCCAGGGCATAAGCCACTTGGAACTCGTCGCAACCTCCTCAAACTTCATCGTCGCCGGCGCAGAAACAACTGCAACACTGCTCACTGGCCTGCTCTACTACCTCCTCACCAACAACGGACTCCAATTTTGCTATGGCAACCTGGCCTCCCTGTTTCGCTCTTATATTCGTCCAGCCGAAGCTATCACCATGGACATGGATGTCCTTACGAAATACCCCTTTAAAGATCTAGACTGCTGCATCAATGAAGCCCTCCGCCTCTTCCCTCCTCTCCCCGGAAACCTCCGCCGCATCGTGCCTCCCGAAGGAAAACTGATTTGCGGAAAGTGGGTTCCGGGTGGTACGTTGGTGGCAGTCGACGTCTTTTCCGCTAACACCTCGTCCCACAACTTCTTTCTGCCAAATCACTTCATTCCCGACAGATGGCTGCCTAGTGACGAAAAGCAGGAGTGCTTCAACAACGATAAGCTAGACGCCGTGCAAACCTTCTCTTTCGGCCCGCGGAACTGCATTGGTAGGAATCTGGCCATAATGGAGATCAAGTTGATTCTCGTACGGCTGCTGTGGCAGTTTGATATCGAGCTTGAAGAGGAGAGCAAGGATTGGATTGATAGGGTTAAGGCCTGTGGATTCTTCATAAAGCCAAAGTTGATGGTTAGATGTAGGGAAGACGATGGGGATCATAGCGATGGCATAGAAGATTATGGTGACCCTGATGAGTCGATTTTTAAGGGTCCCGAGATTCAACCACGTAATGTTCGGTGGTTTGACTAGAGATTGCGAGCTGAGGATGCAGATTGCGAATCAAGAATTGCGAATCACGAATTACGATTTACGAACTAGGAATTGCGACAATGCTTGATGTCAATTAGCTACTCAGAAAATCGGAACTTGCTTCATCCTCGATTGTCCCACTGCTTTGTGAACATTTCCCTTCAATGCCAAAGTCGCTCCATTAGCAAACATTGAGAGAACCCCCTTCCTTGTCCATACTTCATCTCTGTCTAGGAACAACTAACTCCAACTTCCCACTCCACTTCTCATCCTCATTCTGCCCCCTCCTAAAAAGCTTCAGCTCCTCACACACGTCCTTAGTCTCTACCAGCTCCGCCAAACTACTCTTCGCACTCCCTCCCCCGCCCCAAATACTACTCCGCCTACTCATCGGGCTGCTCGGTATCTTCTCATCCGCGAAGAACGAGAAGTCCCCTTGACTCTGCGCCTGAAACTCATCTGCATCTTGATCTCCTGACACGCTGGGACCGACGTCATCCATGCCTGAACGCTCTTGTATGAACTCCAACCGTAGTTTTCGTAGACCCGGCAGGAGTTGAGGACTATGGCGGGTCTTTCGCGGGCCAGAGGTAGAAGCAGAGCGGAGGATAGCTTCTTGTCTTGCGCAGAGGCGGAGGAATGTGATGAGGCGGTTGATCGTAGGGCCGGTGGACTTCAACGGTATATCGGTCAGTGTGAGAGATGTGAGACGGTAGTTGTACAGTGGGCTGAAGGCAGCAATCTTGGATTCCGTTTCACTGAACTTCTCGGCTTTGTGCAGGTGTTGGGGCGTGTAGCCCAGCTCTAGGCGTCCTTGGCCAATGGTTGGGATGCAGGTGACGAGCGAGTGGTGGATGCGGAGGTCTTCTATGCGTGAACCCATCATGCGATGAAGGAGTTGGGCGGTACGGGGTTGTGCAAAGGCGGTGGTGTGGGAGATGGCGTAATTGTTTGGGTGTGCCTTGACTGTGCCTACGTCAAGGACTTGCAAGCGGTTGGTCGACCGAAGGAGCTTTTCAACTCCCATTGACGTGATGCGGTTGGACGAGAGATAGAGATGGGTCAGCCCAGTGCTCCGTCTCATCGGATCTCCCTCGGGAAGGACGAAGCCGGAGGGCCCGCTTAAGTCAGCGTGACGTTTCATGTATGAGATAAAAGAGTCCGTTGTATCAGGACGGATGGGGGCGGTGGAGTCGGAGGAGAGATAGTAGGGATCGGTTTCGTCCCGTCGGTGGTATAGTGGTGGATCTTCGTAGATGACCTCGTCCGAATTTAGGTTTATTAGGCGGGGAGTAAGCTCTGGCGCAAAGAACTTCTCCAACAGGAAGTCAATTGTCTGATCTGTCAACGAATTTTCGCGCAGGTCCAGACTCCACAGACGTAACCAGGTAGTCAGGGCATCTAACGGCAGACTCTGGTCAGTGAGCCGCAGCCCACAAAGCTTGAGGATCCGAAGGTTGTTAAAGGAGTGGAACGAGAGCAGCGAGTTCCATACCTGCGAGTTCGAGGTGTAAGATAGATCCAGGTACATTACATTATAAAGAATTGGAGTTGAAATGAAAAGGTTGTAGTCGAGGAGAGGGATGAAAGTTGAAGAAAAAAGCAGGAGCTTGTTGTCCTCATTAGGTTCCCTGGTTTCTGATGGTTGCTGAATCTCGTAATCGACTCGCCCTATGTTGTTGATGACCAGGAATCGTAAATTCTCGAAGCTTGAGACATATTGGAAGATGTGCTTTGGAGTGGCGACATGGCCGTAGTTTGCATGATCTTGCAGTAAGAGGCGCTCCAATAACTTGAATGGTCGGCAATCCAAAGTAAGGACCCAGTCCCGGCGTGATTGGGGTAAGGTGCTCGAACGCGTGAAGAAGAGATGGGTTTTGGCTTCGTAGAGTGTTAGCACGATTCTGCGGATGAGACGTAGCCCTTACCAAACGGAGTGCGTGTTTCAGATATCAGCTTGATGGGATCACTCCAGAGCTGTACGCCAAAGATGGAATGCCATTCCTTGCATACACGAGACGCAGCTAGCAAGGAGATTCGATCAAGGTATGGAGCCACAAACGCAAGTTTGTTCGGTCCCTTGACAATGGCTTCGTAGGTTGGCAGAGACATGATAACTGGGGGTCGATTATTGTACAGCCGATGCCTGACCCTTTCGCAGAAGATTAGCACTGGGTAATGTACTGAAACAGAGTGGTACAAGTAGGAAGGCTGTCGAGTTGAGAATTAGAAGTTGCTGTCAACGAAAGTGACGCGTATGATCGAAAGCACAATAAGGCTCGGTGTTGATGATTTTCCACTCCGTCGGACCCCGTGACTGATCCAAAGTCGATAAAGGAAGTCCGCCTCACCAATAATGCCCTCTTCCTAAGAATAAAAACCACACCAGAAGACTTTCACGTTATTTCACCAAACGATACCTGAAGAACTAGTAAGCTTCGCCGTCCTCGCAGAAATGGTCGAATACTTACCTCAGTGCGGGGCTGACGAGTCCCAGAGCAGGCTCTCGATGTTCGAAAATGGTTTTGGTCTGCCTTTTCTGGGATTCGCCGCATATTCAAAGTACTGGAATGCTTCGGCACAATTGTTCTGAGTACCAAGAGATGGGCGAGGCAGAGGAGGGACTGATGCGAGGAATTGCTGGATGCCTGCTTCGAGAGGTTCTACTCCAGAAGTTAGACCTCCTTGAAGCACCGCCAAAGGACAGCGACAATCGAATACGACCAAAAAAACGAAACCAGGAAGCCTGAAAGTACCCAGATATCAGATTCTCCTTCCTATAATAATCCCTGTCATCGGAAGCCACTCGACGACCGGACTTGAACCAAGCAGGAGGTGGAACATTGAGATGGAAGCATAGGCCCTCGAGGAAACCCCGGAAACTCTGGCACCTTGAATAAACAAAAGAACAAGGTCAAGCTTGTAGCTCGTAAAGCTGTCTGGATGCCCCCAAGAAGTAAGGAGACAGGTGACATACCAACGACAATGCCAAGACGAGGCTGGAACGCGGAATGCAGCAGCTGCTTCACGACCTTTCAATCATGAACCCTCTCCTCGAGAACGCAAAAGATAGACAAATCCCGCAATCCGGATCCCTCGGCTCTCCTCGAGAGCCTCTGCTTCCGTCACACTCGTCGGGCTCTTCTTCATGAATCACGAGCTTGCTGTTCCCTCATGCAGCAGTCCGCAACCTTGCAGCGATCATCAAACATCCCACACAATCCCTTCCGATGATCTTCTTGTATCGAGGGCGTCTCTCGTCTTATCTATCCTTTCAAATATTCGCGCATAGAAAGAGGGCGGTCTCTCAAATCAATCAAGGCTATGTTGACGGTCGTGGCTATGCTGCACATGATTGATGATCGGACGGGAAGCAGGCGTCATCATATGCCTGAAACGCGGGAGCCAATGAGCTCGCCTCTGCCCTACGCTCCTTTAGGAAAGTGGGGGGGTTTTTCGAGGAAACACAAATCACGAGCTCGTTGATCTTCGTCAATATCACAAGCAGCATGTCGAAAGCGAGGGAAGATGCTGGTGGGAGGGAGAGCGCAGTGTGGAAATAAAAGTGAGTTAATTCTCTGGTGAAGGTTAAGTTCGAAGGGAGTCTTTGGGTATCCCTATTCGTGCAACTCCACATTATCTCTCTCGGACGAACGGCTATGACCTGGATCTGGAAGAAGAGCCGAATGGGGTGAAGGCCCGGCATACTAATTGACTGAGGCGATTTCGGTTTATTGGATATACTTACTGCACTTGTGCGCAACTTTTCGTACCAAGATAGTACGAGCAATCCGTCAAGAGTCGACGTTGAACGGGGCGTTATTAGCTGACGCCTGGAAAATATGCTGAGTGGAAGAAGGTTGAAACTGTCTCAATGGTCAAAGCTGGAGAGTTGCTAGACGATGTATTTGATGGAATACATCCTAGGAATCAACGCGTGTTCGACAGCCATCCCCATGCCTTGCCCCACTCCTTCTTCGATCATCGATTCCATCAGACCCAAGAGCCTGGCATCCATGAGCCGAAAATCAACAGATTAATCTTATATACAACAGCAGGTACTCGCTTGGCCCAAGGCCGGTCCTATTCTTATGCGTTGTTAGTCTAGATCAATCCAGTTTTGGCACAATACTTACGGAAATATCCTAGCTGCTCCATCCAACGACGTTGATAGCGAGAGCAAGAATTAGATTGACGGGAGAGCTGGTCAAACAACCCATTGGAAGTCCATGATAACCTCAGTTGGGAAGGATGGAAAGCGGTCCTGGTTCCGAACAGCGCGGTCAAGCATCATCCAAATGTCCAGGATGCCCTGCTGCTCGGTCTGCTTTGCCACGAGCTGACCCATCTATGACATTACTCTCCAACTGGGGTTGTTCCTGGTGTCCTGGTTCCTCGGCGTGACCTTCGTAAAGCGACGAGCCACTACTTTTTAGATTGTTCCTCGGATCAGGGCATCATCCAAATCTCAAGGATGCCCTGTCGCAAAGCAGCCTTTGCCATGTTGTTGAGGGACTTGGGAACATCTTTATGATCTGGATCCTTAAATTCTCCCTGGTGCTCGGTCTGCTTTACCACGAGTTGACCCATCTACAACATTACTCCCCAATTGGGGTTGTTCCTGGGTCCTCGTTCCTGGGCGTTCTTGTTCCGAACAGCGCGGTCAGCATCATCCAAATGCCAATGATGCCCTGCTTCTCGGTCTGCTTTACTACGAGCTGACCCATCTTTGACATTGCTCCGCGACTGGGGTTGTTCCTGGTGTCCTCGTTCCTGGCGTTCTTGTTCCTAGGCGTTTGGGTACTGGGCGTTACGGTTATTGGGAGTGCTGGGTGACCCGGCTGTTTTGCCCGCAATTTGACGTCTTGTCAGTCTCGTTATGAAAAGGAAACCCGATTGCAGTTCTAAGATGGACTGCGGAAGTTGAATATAGAAAAAGCGAAAACCTGATCTCGAGGGGGCAAAATCTTAGCTATTAGCTCAGTCATTGCCCCCGGTCGTGGAGATCACTTGGTATGAGAGCGCCTGTTGAATCGAGGTCAAATCTTGATGAAGCGGCCAATGATCAGGCTCTCGAATTTTGGAAAGCATTCTCTGCATCGCCTTCTTCGCATAGAACGGAATGTTCGAGGTGAGGTCAATTTTCCGAGGAAGAACAGCTGCAAGTTCGTCAGCAATCTGAGCTTTCAGGCAATCCAGACCTGAGTACGAACCATAAACGCGAGTTGAGAACTTTGAGTTCGTGTGTTTGTGGCTCGTCGCTCCGTTTGCCCCCACGGAGTTGCCCACAGAGGGGAGCATATTGGCTGGAGCAATCGCTATGCTTGTTTCCCAGTGCAACTCGGAAAGTCACGGGCCGCTGCTCGGAAATCGAGATGATTTCCCGATGTAGATTTTTTTTATTGTCTTGGTCCAGGTGATGGTCATTGATTTGCGCATTGTTTTTGGCTCAGACTCGTCTCAGGCGTGAGAGGCTGCGTAGCAGTGCCTCGAGATCGCGATCTACAATTCATGAAAAGTTAGCCACTGAAGTTTTCTTACTTTGATAGTGTTATAGTCAGAAACCTCTTGCTGCGTTGATCTCGCGCTTGTAGCACTCGACGAAAGCTTTGTGGCCCGTGGGAGGGTGCAGGTTGCTTACCAATTCTTTGTGCCCGTTCACACTCCAATCCCAATTCAATTCTAATGTTTCCTTCGTGTCATCTTCAGATTTTGGGAAAGTTTGTTCATAGGCGTTGCTTTGTAACTTTTAATTGCTCAGTGGAGCGTGCAGCTCTCCTGTTGTCGAAGACTCGAAGTCAGTCCAGATTCCTTCAGGATCTCTCACCTTGTTGCTGCTTTGTTAGAGAGCTCGCCGACTTACATAATATTGCTTCAATAGCCCTGGGAGCTATTAAGACGTTGGAGACAATCTTTGAATGCAGAGATGCTGATACTGGTGAGCGGTGACGAGGAGGCTTTGCTGGAGTCGCATCTTACCAGACAGAACCAGAACAAAGGGTTCCTGCTAACCACAAAGCCATCAAAAATATCTCTAGGGCCTTTACAAGGCCATCGTCATGTTTTTCTGATGCTTTTGTGATAAGCGGAAAGAGATTGGTGGTCTTGGAGGATGAGGGAGAGGGCTGATGGAGGAGGAACTTTTGTTTTTGAAATTTCATCGTGGCAAGCCGTTAAGACCACAGCCGCAGGCACTTTCATATGACCTTCGCGCCTTCCAAGCCGCCCTTTCACGAGCCCCAGTCGGGCAGGTCGCACCTGATATGTTAAAGGTCTTCGTAATTACGAGCAGGTTGATTTGGGGCAGTTGAGGCTCAAGCAAGGGGGTGGCCTTGCAGCCTGTCCTCCTTGCATCCTCTCCTTGTCGAAAGCTAAGCCCCTGAAATTGAAGATTTAGATGCTCTAGTTACTGTGCATGCATGGAAGTATTCCAGAAGACTTAATACTCTTGCATTATTGCCGCTGTGTGTGGGGTGCATAGAGCAACATTTGCGGTACGAAACTATCCCCTCGTCATTTCCTAACAGGGAATCTCTTGGTGTCTCCGGCTTGACGTTTCTTTTTCACTCTTTACAGCCAAATTGATAGGGAAACATCCCATCTCCCCTCTCTCGCCACTCTAGATTGTTATTTCAGCTAGAATTCACAAGAATTCGAGATATTTGACCATTCAATAAACGGCCAATTCCGCAACGAAACGTAAATTAAAGATATACAAGAAATTTCATTTCCCATTAGCAAGTACAGACTTCTAGTTCCTAGTTAGATATTAATACAGTATGAACTTTCAATCCACTCTTTAAGCAATAACCTCACGGAAGAGAAATATTTCTCAATCCCCCAACACAAATATCATCGGTCCTTTCTTTTCCTCAATACCTAACCCGCAAATGCAATGCTGCACCGCCTCAAATGCCTATGGAAAAAACAGACCAAAGAGCAACGACGGTACACTTCATGCATTCAGATTAAACAATGATGTTGAGAAATGACCTCTGAGAAACACCTTAAGGCAAAAATACAGGTGTAAGAAAACAACCAAAGTGTAAATAGGGGGCTCGAAAAGGGGTATTAGCGCTGACCCGAAAACGTAAATCGACCGCGAAATATTTTCTCATCTTCCATCAGTAGTCCATCATCATTGACAATGTTTATGTACGGCATCCATCATGCAAATTGTGTCGTAAAGTAACTGCCGTGTATGCGTACGCGTTATCATGATTTCCAGCCGAGATATCATGAGTCGTGTTGTATGAAAGAGCTACCTTAAGTTCAGGACCCAGCCACCCGGCACGTGACCTTGTCTTAAGGTTTCCTTCAATCATCCTCTTCCTTGATGCTCTCTGACTTGGTAGCAGACTTTCGGCCCATTCTATCATAAAGCGCCTGTGCCCCTGGGTAGAACTTAGTACGAGATGATTTTTTATATGGCAAAGTGTGACGCAGGATGTGGTCCTTGAGGTTATCTGTGCGATTGAAATCCTTCGAGCAGAATTCGCATATGAAGAGATCTTTTCTCGTATGTGTTCGTTCATGTCTTTTGAGATGTTCTTGTCGTCTGAATCTTCTGTCACAACCTTCCCAGGTGCATTGTTTGGTTGGGGATTTCGCGCAATTGATGTTGGGGAGCAAGTCTTGTCCGATGGCTCGCATTCTATTTCTTCGACTTCTTTTCTCGACGATTGTTCGTTGTAAACCTTCTTTGCTGTCAGGTGACTGCTCTTGGGCTCGCTGAAGTGCTGCAGTTGTCTGAAGAGTTTCGAGGGTAGGCTGACGGAGAGGAGAGGGCCGGCACGGCGTTGTGGAGCATGACCTCATGTCATGGTAGGATGGAATGAATTGTTCAAACCCAGAATCGTAGTCCGAAGCTGAAGTGTCATATGACATGTTAAACTGCGAGGCCTTTGTGGACCTTGATGGAGAATCGAGTTCGAAAGTGTCGATGAAGGTTGTCTGTGATGGAATGACGAAGTCTTCTGTATGAGAAGAACCGAAATCAGAGATTGGCGAGAATAGGTCGCCATTGAAGGACTGCGAATCGAGTGCCAGACCACTTTGATTACTGAACGAGCTTCCGGTTGGGTCAACATATGTGGCGAAGTTGTTGTATTCCATTATGTTGTCGCCAGATAGAAGTGTTCCATCTGAAGCGAAGATCATGGATGGGTCAGAGAACCCAGAAAGCATATCTTCGTCCAGAGAAGTCATATTACATGGCCCCGAATTAACAGTTTGTCTTTCTGGTGTGAGTGGCGAATCCACAGTAGATGACGAGTCCCAATTAGACCCGTCGGAAGAGTATGAGGAATTCATAGACGAGCTGGACGAGAAAGGATATGCAACTGAGTGGTTGCTTAGTTCGAATTGCATGTTCTCGTCTACAAAAATCTTCATTACGGCTTCCGTTGAATAGAAGAGCAGATACGTCGATATGGGGATCTATAGATTACGATTAGCTTCGACACATGTAATTGAGTAGTACCCTTACAAACGGGGTGTGGATAAGGGAAGAATTTCAGGGAGTGATGATGATATTTCGGAAAGGACTGTGTGAAGGACTGTGAATTTCCGAATGAGTGGATGAACTTCATTAGAAGTTAAGGGAAGCACAATTAGGGTGAAATGTGCAGCCATATATCACTTGAAGCTCAACTTCACTTTCGACAATGACATGAGACTCGGAGTTGATAGTTCATAAGATCTCCACCCAAAAGACAGTTAATCTTACCAGACTAATGAGTATAGAATCACTCTCTGAGTCGCGTCTTGAGTCGCGAATGTGCTTTACCTAAGCAAGGTATTGATAAGGGAATGGCGACGCGTTGAAGTCGGAGGTCGTTTCTACTGTTTTAGGAGTCTACCCATTGTGTTAGCTACCGCATGATCCCTTCCTTTCAATGATCAAAGTTATCGGATGGAGGGGCAATCGGGCCTATTTCCGAGCGCAGGGGGTGTTTGGGAGTCTTCTGAGTACGAATAGTTCAATCGGTATCTCGGGCCAGTGAGTTTGTAGGATTTACCTTGCAGAAAATGATATGCATCACCCCTGGGAAGGGTGACAGGGTCTCTTCTTAACTGTACTGCAGCATCACCACTGCTAGTCGTCAAAACTTTCTTGAGCAGGCTGGATCAGGCCAAACTGCTGGGACCTGCGTCGTGGCTTCCAGACAGAAGGAATAGAATGTTTTCGAAGATGGCGGGATAGTCAAAGTTAGGCTAGGGAGTCTAGTTTCAGTGCATCTCGGAGGCTTTCGTCCGAAGAGATCGATATTGAGCCTAGAAAGAAAGTTCCATGGTCAGCATGGATGCCATGACAACAAAAGAGCCTCACCTGCAGCCAGAAACCCAACGCTTAAAGATCTCGGAACAACTTAATTTGAAGGCGACTCTCGCTTGAAAATTGCCAATCCAGAGATTTCATGAGCTTACATTCCATAAGCCAGCGGATTCGAGAAAGCCAAGGAATGGGTCCATTGCCTCCAGGAATGGGTTCCCCCACACTCAGCACAGCAAAACTAGCGGCGCTGTACAACTAGGCGATCTGAGGGGACTCACTAAGGTTTCGATTATGGCGTGTCTGCAGATCTATCCCATGTCTGGGCGGAAGCCACACTTGAGATCCACCGAGACACCTTCGATCGTCTCTATTGGACTTTGATTGAGATGACGATGCCGAATATACCCATGATCCTATTCATCGAGAATGTGGAGAAAATGAGACATTGGATGGATCTTGAAACTGGGACTCCATAGGACGCTTACACTGTCCTATTTTCATTTAAAAGTGCTTTTCGTCGCAGCAATTGCAACGTGCCTCACACACCATTGCAAGCACTGATTCCGAATATGGGGGGGTTCCTTTCTTGACAGGAAGCTTACATGCAGGACACTCGCATGAAACGGGAAAGAGCACGTTGCTGCACGTCTGGGGAACTGAATGCAAACGGATCTGTCACATTCGAGATGTGATTGTGACTTTGGGCTTACGAGCCAATAATCAACTTACCCTCACCAAGCCACCCACACCCAATATTGCGGCGCCACCGTCTAGAAATCGAGTAGAGAATCTTGATCCCAATGGTTTGCTCTAGTCCATCACCTTCACATACAAAACAAGTTTCGTTTATATCATCCTCTTACCAGCTGATCTGCAAGTGGCATAGTAGATTAGTTGCTTTCTCCTGCACACTGATGATTGCCAGCAGGTAATTGCAGCCAGAGACATGAATCTTCCAAAGCGGCTGCACCATATATCCGGGACCTCTCCCCTCCAATAACTCTCAGTCCAGTAGCATTGACAGTTTTACCAACATATGTGGAGATTTGCCATGATCTGAGACCGATACGCAGGCACTGGCGTTCGAGACTGCCGAATCGAAGTGTTGCCTAAAGCCTTACGCCCTCCTTGCGAATTGTAGCGGAATGACGTCTGGCGGAGTTGCCCGCTTCAAAATTCAGCAGAGCCAATGCGCCTTTGGACTACGTACGTACTTACATGTGTTTTGGAAACCATCTCGTTGTTGTGGAGGGCCTCGTACGGTTTTAAAATGATCCCACCCGGTAATCTCTGCCATGTCCCCTCAATCTTTCTTATCTTCGACTTACTGTATCTTCACAACGGGCGCCGATTCTTGTCTCAGCCGACAAGTGCGGGGCAACGTCGGTGCTATGCAACCTTTACACAGTTTCGAAAATTTCTTGCCCGTTGCTAAATATGGAAGTACGTTTTTGTGCCCCTATAACAGCACATTAGACCAGTTTTGAAAGTAATGGCCTAGATCTCAGTACGACTTTTAGGTTAGATCAATAATTTTCTCAACTGCATTTGACGACATGCATCTGCACAAGGCTAAAGCTTTTATTGATGAATAAAATCTGCCGGTGTGCTTTTATGCGCATAATGCAGATAGCTCAAGGCGGTAAAACTGCTGCGTCGTGGTCGAAGCCACCACCAGAATTCGAAAACGAGATTCATTGGAGACTCAGAAGTTGGATTCCCATCCGCGTGTAGTCAATCGCTGTGGCGCCATTCGTTGAACTTTCTCAAACTATTTTCAGAGTTTTTATACAACAGCCAATTATATTACACAAAAACAAAGGGCGTTTGCTTGACGCAAGGCCAATGTCATACTCGCGGGTTCTACGGGAGAGGCTGCTTCCACAAATCTTCTGCCGCTAAGAGGCGCCAAATTCGTATACTTCTTACCGGCACTCAGATCAACAGACCAGTTCAAGTGCCAGAAGCTGAGCCACCATAATGCAACGGGATATTTTGAGTGAAGTTTAGAGTTGGCCGCCTGGCGAAGGGTGATGTGCTCTCTATGTATTTGAATACAAAGTATTCTCCTGGAGACGAACAGGTTTCCAGAGACCCTGCAAAGCGTTTAAATATACAGTGCCTTTGATGCCTCTCCTTTTCAAGCCTTGTCTCTCACGTATGAGTAATAGGCATACATATCTCTGGCACTGCCTCATCGTTTACTCGGAAGAATTCTGACAGAATATAATTATGTGTTTCCACAAAAAGATAAAGTATCACGATTGTGGACACTACGGCTACTCGTGGTGCGAAGAGTGTCCTGAATTCCCTGAGTGCGGGCATGCTATTCGGGGCATTCCCTATGAGGCCGGAGGTATACTACCTCAGGATGATATTACCGATGACCCATGCTGGTGCCAAGAGCCACCGAAAAAAGTCAAACTGCCCCCTGGCACGAGGCCTCTTCCCGACGATTACAGGTGACTGGATTTCTCCAATTTCTTTGCCCATGAGAATCTAGCTAACATTGAAAAGGCCACATAGACATCATTAAGGCAGTTATCACCACTATAGCAGTTCTCGACGCAGTCAGGATACCGGTTGTCTTTGTGCATATCCTCTTCTCTTCGATAATATCAAAGCATTTCGGCTCATTGCATTCGATTGCTCAGGGCCAAATTCTCTCAGTGGCCATGCGACCTCACCCGCTCATTCAACTCTGATTGTTGAGCATTTTGTCTTTGTCACAAATAGGCACCTTCACCACATATCATCACACTATTCTCAGCATTCGAGTGCGCAGAACCTATTTCTGGCTATACCGATTCACCAATCCCTTCTAACGCCGCTTCGATAAAGTGAGGTTCCAACAAACATTGCCGGTGCCGGCCGATGCAAAGGCCCTATCGCTTCAGTTGTGCAACAACTCCACTTCTTATTCCCCAACTTTTGCTTTTGCAGACGTCTGACAGCAGGATGGGTTCCTACATGAAGTCTATCTGAAACGACGCAGACTGGGTTCAACAGCGTTAGTCTCTCTTTAATATCTGCGGCCTGAGTGGTCTCGTGGTTTCGGGATGGTTTAGACGGAGATTATGGGGAGAGATTATCTGGTCGCAGTAATGCTCATATGGTGTGGTTTTGTTCAGGTGCCTGACTTAATCATTGGTTTTCTGGGGAGGGGGGGAGGCGGGGTTGGGAGGACGGTGAGGGAATCTTCTTTTCTTTTTGCTCGCTCTTTTGGTTGGCACTTTTTCCCCAATGTATCTTCTTCTAGGTAGAAATGAATTCTGGATGTAATTTAAAAATAGCAATCATTCATTCTCTACATCATCTCTTCAAAAAGCTTGAGATACTTCAAAGCACGCCCAATATCTCACGGCAGAACCCTTAACTTCCAGAATAGCAATATGACACCACAACCAATTCGCCAGCCTTCCACATTTGGCCCTGGGGCACCAAAGGACACTGGACCTCATACTTTTCCCACTAGAATCTTTTCCACTACTTCAACATGTTGGTGATGGTATCTATTTTTGGGTTCTAGCTGGTTTGTTGTGTCTCCCCACATGACTCCCGCATAGCCACCCCCAAAGGCACGCACACCTAATCCGGCCTGCTGCATCACCCTCAAGAATATAGGCCGATCCTGAGATAGAAATCGCCCAAAGGTGTTTTAATCTCCGCGGAGCCATGGTCTACATTCTATGCATGCATGCTTCTAAGAGAATGAGGGTGCGCGCTCCTAAGAGAATGAAAGGTGGGGGGTTGGCGGAAGGCCCGTCACTGGACACTTAGGATTTGAATCCACTCGCCTCCCCTTGATACCCAACGCTATTTCTTCCACACCTTAAAATTCTCTTTAACAGCTCCAAATGGAATGAAATCGAGTTCTCGTCCACCTTGAAAGCGGCAGAAAATTGCCAACTACTGGCATTTCGCCGTAGGAATCATGAATTGAGAGACCAATCAGATTTTGCAGCCTCTGGCCAAGTAATCTTCCCACTCCTAGCCTTCAATCAAGTAAACTTTTTTTTAAATGGGAATTGAAGTTCGGTACGTCGACGATCAGGTCGTCTTTCTACCTGTTTCCCCATCTCGCAAGGAGGAACTCTTCAAGTTTCCTCGAAATCAATCATCATGAACACAAAGAGATTACCTACCTTCCAGCAAGAATGAACAAGGGGCTACCCCATCTCACATGCTCCACCAAACCGGCAAGCCATGTGCCTATCCGTTGCGCTGCGGCCAGAAACGCAGTCGGTCTGACGGATTTAAGCGAACAAATCAAATGAATAGAATGAAGATTTTGGACAATATGATTTGCTGATTTTGTTCGCTTAAATCCGTCAGACCAATCTGCGTTTCTGGCCGCAACGCAACGGATTAATACCATTGAATCCTTCGAACACGATGACTTCCACATTTCTACACACAATCGATCCTTCGAGTAGTCTCAAGCTTCGCTAGCGCGCTCATTCCAAATCCTTCTTGATCGTCACATTCGAAGGCGGCCCGCTATAATTTCCCTCGCATCCCTCACTCACCATGTGCTTTGTGCACAAGGCGAGCCTTGTCTTAAACCCCTCACACTTCCCTGCTCTTGACAGGGGCTGTCCAGTCTCCCGGATCCGTCAACCGAGTTATGCTCTCCCACCGACCGGGTTTTCACCACCTTGGCTTGCAGAGGAACATCTTCACCACTCTTCGGCATGTCATCGAACGTATGCTAGTGGCGGGCAAAAAAGTAAATTAAAGTTATAATAAGAAACATTGCGCGCTTGCGACCCCTCCATGCATATCGCATCCATCTATTGGCTCTCTTCATGCAGAAAACGATGATAAGGAGAACACATGGCAAAGCGCGGGAGGAGGAAAAGGCGGGCGGGGGAAAAAAAGAGGGGTTCATTTGTTACACGGAATGTTGGGAATGGAACTGGATATTCACTCCTATTGGAAGACCTCGCCATTAGATTGATATGGTATTGGTCTTGCGTGTGCTATCCAGCTGCAATTTAGTAGCTAAGGCGCGTATCACGCCGCAGCATGCAAAGCCGTCACATTTTGATGCTGCCTCGATGCCTTGGAGTGCGCTTTCCGATGTGCATATTTTAATTTTCGTCGCCCGCGCATAGTTGTATGCATAAAGCTCTTACCCGGACCTCCACCGGCTTTGTGTGACCCGAGTGTGCAGCTATCGCATGCATCCGAGCCGAAATATGTTGCCCGACAAGACGGTAGCCCGCGCCGTAAGATGGAGGATTTGGGTCAACACGGGAAAGAAGAGCGGTGAATATCTATCCGTCAAGCGAAATGCCTTGCGAATCCTCCATTTCCATCGCTTGGTCTCCTTCTCCATCAGCGAATGATTCTTGAATCTCTTCTTCCGTTGCTTCCATGCCTTCCGAGGACATGAGCTTGCTGTTTTTATCTTCGGCTGCAGTCAACAGTTAGCATAGTCTCAAAGGGGTAAATAAGAATGCGACCTACTTCCCGCTTCTACGAGCAAGTTCTCTTGTACCTCACAATCCAATAGTATGGAATCTTCTCCAATTTGTGATCTTCTCCCGAGGATACAGCCAGTAAGTTTGCAGCATTTCTCAACGACAACTCCATCCATCAATACACAGCGCTGCAGCTTTGCACCTTGCTTAATCTGGCAGTTTGCACCGATGACACATTCTTTGATCGAGCTTTTCTCTTCTACTGTCACATTTTCCGCCAGGAGACAGTCTGGTCGAGTGATGGTTGTCTTAGAGGCTATACCTTCTGGGTAAGCTACTTTGGCTTGGTGTGCAAATGGCGATGATGCATCCTTGCCCACAGCATCAATGGCTTCGAGCTTCGCAAGCTGCAGAGATACAGAAAGTAGTAACGGCGCTGTGTCTACTCTTCGAATCATCTTTCCACCTTTGGGCTGAATGAATGCTAAGATTGGAGGGACAACTAGCTTCTCCTTTCCTGGAGTTTCCGTAGATTGAAGATTGGACGTGAACGTTGTGCTGAGACGGCTGAAGTCGATGTCGTCATGCTCAGGGCTGTTGCCCATTAAACTATCATCTATATCTGCGAGTGCTGGAACTGAAAGCACTTCTCGTAGTCCAAGCTTGTCTCCCAAGCCGTCTTGCCAGCCAGATTTTGCCCACCATCCAATCACATCCTCACCGATGCTCTCCATGTGCTCGTTCGCATTGATCATATCTAAAACCCATGCTGGAAAGATGTAGATGTGTGCATCGCGATGTGAACTCAGCATTCGGATTCTGGGATGTTCCCGGATCAGACGATGTCGGATTGGCAGGCTCTTCTTTTCCTCCGTGATATCGTTCAGTGTGTCTGTTGGTACCGAGTAAACCAGTTTCGAGATGTTGTTGAGCAGCGACAACTTCGACGGTGGCACGGATCCAGACTCTATTGGTGAGGTCGCAATGAAATCCGTTTCCTCTCCTTTGACTATGGTCTCGCCTCTGGTCTCGTACCACACTCCCAGGCCTCCTCTTCGACCACCTCTTTCACCGCCAAGGGCCATCTTGGGACCAGTGAACTCGTGTCCTCCACCTGTTGCTCCTCCAAGACCAGCCTCTTTGACCATCCATGCTTCCAGTAACGACTCGCCACCAAGCTCACAAACAAGATCACACGGCAAGACGATGAAATCGCCAGTGACGATTTCTTTGACTTCTGGAAGTCGGAAAATTTCAGCCGTGCCTGTGGTTTGCTCAAGATTCTTGGGTGCTAAAAGATAAGGTTTTGGGAGCGGAAGACTGGTGAGGTGAGGGTTTGTGTTAAGTGCCGTAGTAATCGCAGAAGCAGATGAAGGCGGGGCAATGAGTGTGATATCTGGAAGTAGTCAGAACTTAGAACACGACCGGCAATGCAATTGAACAGGGCAAATCAACAAGTGTCCATTTCACCATGAAAATCCCCGTCAAGACTCTAGTTCTGATGTAAAATTCGAAGGACGGATCATAAAGTCATGTGATATCAAAACAACGTCGACTTCCTTGAAGACTTTGAGAGGGCGTGTGCTTAAATTCTGCCCCCAAATCGAAGGCTCTAAGCGCCAATGAGACGCTTTCACTCACTTGTGATGCCCATTCGATAGCAGAAGTCTATGGGATACCACACCATCGGTCGATTCGCAATTGGGATGAGTGCCTTTGGACTCTCGTCAGGATTGGCGGTGAAGGTCGGGAACGAAGATCCAGGCCCACATAGGATGATAGCCTGGAACCCAGGGGCCGGCATTGAAAGCGCGTGCGGCATTGTGAGACCTAGTGGGAATGATCTTCCTGGCTCTTGAGATTTGGACTCGACTCTCGCGAGCTGTTTCTGCTTCTATGGGTCGAGGTCAATGTTTCTTTTTTCGTCTGGATCACTCCGTCATTATACTACTGCATGATCGGAGATGCCACTGAATGGAGAGGATGTTTAAGGGACACTGGTGAGATCTGATGAATTTGAATGTGGAGTTGTGACCGATATCAAAATCTGAATCATCGGCAAAATCATTAGTCATCATTCGGGGTTGGCAGCAATCACGTGCCAGACCCCGAGTTCCCCATGGAAACGAGCAAGTCAACAAAGGAAGCCGAGGGACATCGCCCTCCCAGCCTCATCCTTTTTCGGTCTTGCGCCACCGCATCCCACCTCCTCTTCTCCTCCAAGAATGACGACTTCACTGAGAATGTGAGAAATTGATGAATGGTTTCTAGCAAGCAGATTCAATGTCCTACTCCTACGATCGCTACGAGCGCTCCGCGCGCAGACCTCAGCCGGCCCCTTCACGACGTGGCACCTTCTCCTACTGGCTCCCCCTCGCCTTCACTGTCACTGTCGCAACAGTTGGCATCGTAGCCTGGATATGGAGTGAGCGGAACGATGACGAGGACGAACTACCTCCGCCGCCAGGAGGCCCGGGAGACAATATCTACAATCGTCCAGACTATGGGCGCAATCCTGATGGCACCGTGAGGACTGGACCTCCTTCGTACGCAGATGTCAGGCCGGGAGAGGTCGCGTATGGGACGACTCAGGACAGGCCGGAAGAGCAGCAGACGTATATGGCACGTATGTCGGGTGCGCTGAAGAGGACGCCCAGCCCGCAACAGATTTACGATGGAGCCAGTCGCACGGTTCTGGGAGGCATTGCAGCGGCCGGTGCTGTGGTTGGAAGCGCATTGAGCAGTATTAGGGAGGAAGATAAGAATGCGTATAAGGATCACCAAACTTGGAGCGAGGAGGCGGAGGGCAGAGCGGCTGGAGTGAGTCCTGTCCCGCCGGGAGGGATCGAGATGCGAAGTGCGAGCGAGCCTGGCGTACAGTCGGCACCGAGAGCGCAAGTTAGCAATGGAAAGAGGAAGACGGTTGCAATCGTGGTGTCTGCGGACACTAGTAATGACGATGACTTCGATGATGAGGGCGGTTTCTACGAGCGTGCTGTGAGTCCCTCTCTATCTGTGGATATGGCGGATTCTGACAGTCATAGTCTATTCTCTCCCATCTCCCACGAAGTACAGATTTCTCCAAAATCAGACTTTTCGTCCTGATATATGCGCCCGGTTTGAAAGAGCATCCACTTGATGCAACAGCTGCACGGGCACCAGGATCATTGAGCTCCTCTTTTTCCAATATCGGACACGAGCAAGCACAGTCGCCAGGCCAAGAAGTTGAGAAGACGCTGTATGTATTTCCGTGTAAAATTCGAGCCTAATGCTAATGTAATCAGCACTTCCGCCTCCTCCCCAGGCTTCAATGCTGTCTACTCTCAAGCCCTCACTCTGGTCGAGAAAGAAACGATGGTCCTCCCCTTCACCACTCCTACAGGGCATGTTCACATCCTTCGGCACCTGTCACCTGATTTTGTCTATCTACAAGAATCGCTTGCCGGCCACGACGGAGAAGTAATCACTCACCTGCAAAGCTGGTTGAGGCAAGACGTGGTTCTTGTTGTAGGCGCGGACGGTGGACACGGTGGACTAGCAGACAGTGAGAGCGAGGCAGAACAAGTGGAGAAGAAGGAACACTGGTGGGAGAAGGAAGAGAGGGTTGGAAGAGGAAGGGGTATTGTTGTTGTGGAGGGAGTGAGAGTTGGTGATGATTGGGCGAGAAGAGTTGAAAATAGGGATTAATGGTGCACCTTTTACGAATGTCTTGGGCAATTGTATAGGAACTGTATGATTTCACGCACAGCTTTCAATTTACTGGAAATACGAATCATGTTTGGCAGTTGATGCTGGGCTAACCTTGCTAATTCAAGTGTGTCCTGAGTCTCTGAGAGCTCGGTGTACCTTTTATAACGTTCTCAGGTTTGCCAAAAGAAAAAAAGAAAAAAAGCCAGGGGGGGGGGGGGTTGCACTGGTTTGTAAACTCTTTTATGCTTTTCTGCAAGATGGTCGAAGCAGCGTTGCAGTAGCTTCACTTACGGTATTGCTTCTCTCGCTCAAGGACTAAACCACAAGATCTAAGCATCCTTGGCCAGTATACTGTTTGCCATAATCGCCCAAGGTGGAACATCGCCTCAATGTTTGCAATTATATGTATTGACTCCATGCTCTATTTTCAATGTATAAAATCTAGAGATCTTGCTCCTTGCCCTGTCTACCGACTTAAACAACTTTTGAGGAGAACGCCAAGACTTCTACAAAACTACTCATTCCAGCACCAACAGATTAACATAATGAGCTAGAGAGGCTCTTGGTTGGCATTCGGACAATTTCTTCATAAATTCTGCAGGAATCTAAATCCCGCAAGCTGCATTTGTTCCTGTCAATCTTTTTTCTTTCCCCAGAACTTCTCATCACGTGCTCGCTTCAAATCCGAGCTTCGATCCGAACTCGAAAACCCCACCATCTCCACCCCGCCTCTCCGGACACTGCCTTCGAATAAGCAGCAACAATGTCACACGCCCGCATCGAAGAAGTATCTGACAGCGATCCCTCAGAAGGCGACATTAGTGACGTCTCCGATGACTTTGACGAGCGCGAAATCCTGAAGCAACGGGCTCCCGCGAACGCCTCCCAATCAATCATAAACCCATCCTCCATTCCCTCCACGACCAACACCCCCTCCTCAGCCTCACAATCCCAAGGACAAGGACAGACTTTCCATACAACGCATGATGAGAGCAAATACAAGGATTTCCAATGCATATACCCGGTATACTTTGATGTGAATAGATCAAGGGCAGAGGGAAGACGGGTGGGACTTGAGCTCGCGGTTGAGAATCCGATGGCGAGGGAGATTGTGAATGCATGTGCGAAGCTGAGGTTAGAGACGTTATTTGAGCCGAGTAAATTGCATCCGAAGGATTGGGCGAACCCCGGACGAGTGAAAATTAAGTTGAAGGGTGGTGGGAATAAATCTATTAAGAATAGTAGATGTTGTCTCCCTGTTCTTTTTGAACTCTAACTAATGATAGAACAGAGCACCACCTCTACACTCTTATCTCTGCCCACCTCAAAGCAAACCCCACCACGACTGCAACTGCCTCACTCGTCCGCGTCCCGGGCGTGCCTCCTCCCGATCCATCGAAAGAGTACCCCAAACCCGCAGTACCCAAAGGCTGGAAGATGGGAACCATCTTGCCGCATTATAGTCCAGGATTGACGGGCGGAGGCGTGAGTGAGAACTTCTTAAAGGATATGATGGCTGAGATGCAGAATGCGGGGGCGGCCGCAGCAGGTGGAGGTGGTATGCCAGGTATGCCGGATATGAGTGCGTTGCAAGGGATGATGGGTGGGATGGGAGGTGCGGGTCCTAGTGGTGGAGGAGGGGAGGCCAAACAGAAGAAGCAGAAGAAGAAGGTAATAAGAGCTTGAAGAGGTAGAGGGGGAAGTGTTACGTTGCATATTTTAGAGCATGGCTGGCATAAGACGTCTGGCCCACAGGAAAATGATCTTGGTGAAGATGTTAATCTATGGCTTTGACAGAGAGTCACATGGTGGTGCTGAACCGAGCACACTGCAAGCACCATGCGGAAAGTGAGCAGATTTCCTCTGCCATAGTGCAAGTGCTAGCTCTCACCCTGTTTTTCCTGGTTGACTTCTTACTTTCGTTTCTGCATCGTTTCATCAGGACCCGCTATTCCATGTTCAGCCAGAATTTTCGTTGCGAATACCATAGCCCGAAGATCGTGTGTACCGAAATCGGGTTGCGAGTGTATCTCCTGCAATGCATGAGACATGCAGATAGAGAGTTGCTTCGAAGATGCCACAACTCGCAAGTGATTCAGAGATGAGATTGCCTGAAACCTTAATGTAGGGCGATATAAAGTGGCGATAATGGCTGGCAGTGCTCGCTCATTCTTCATCTTCCGGAAATTTACAAAATGCCCGTACGAAAGAAGCCGCGTCTCCATGAGACGATCAAACCCTGCAACTGGAAGGCGCAAACCTTGAAACCCGAAGATACGGTCGAGCTCTCATCCGGCGACTTCCTATTCATCAAGTCCATTCTCCAGGAACAACAATCCATCGTCCTATCCGGGTTCCTGCTACGACGAAACTCTGATTTCGAAGGGCAGCTGCCGAAGAAGCTCAACGAAGTCTACTTCATCCATAGTCATAATGTTGTTCATGGTGAGGTTTACGATCATTCGCTGAAGGAGTTTCCCTTGAGACATATTGTGAACGTGAGAGAGTTGGTCAGGACCAACAAGACTTGGTTAACAAGATTTCGCAGTAAGGACACACCTGGTCAAACGAGGGAGGAGAAGCAAGAGCACATAAGACTCAGCGGGGTATTGACGGCTAGGTGGAAGTATATCAAGACTTCCGATGATAATGCCTTTAGTAAGACTCGTCAAGAACAACTATTGGCATTAGAAGAAGAAAAATGCTTTCCTCTAACAGAATTTTTTCTGCCCAAGGATCTCCGTTTCAACTGGCGTGGTCCTACAACTTGTGGCGGTTCCGAAAATGGCAAGTACTCATACGGCGATCTTTGTGAGCATCCCCCATGGTGTCCTTTCACTCTGACCTTGAAAAGATTACTGATTTGCGATTAGTTTGCGGTGCTGGAGGAGCAACGTGTGGCGCTGAAAGAGCTGGCCTGAAAATCATGTACGGAATGGATGCAGATACGAAAACAGGCCTTAGCGAGACGTGGACGAAGGCGTTTCCCGATTCTAGATTCTATCACGAGCTTGCAGAGGACTTTTTAGAACGCGAAGATAGACACCAGCGATTGAAGATCGATATCCTCCATATGAGTCCTCCGTGCCAAGCCGTCAGCTTGGCTCACGCAAAACCAGGACCAAACGACGAGAAGAACAGGGCAGCATTAACTTGTGTCTCGAAGCTTCTCAAACGAACCAAGCCTCGTGTTGCGACCCTGGAACAGACTTTTGGACTTTCAAAAATAAGGAAGCACAAGCCCAATTTCCATTCTCTCCTGCAGTCCTTCACTGCACTTGGGTTTTCCATCAGCTGGCAGACACTCAGATTCCAGGATCATGGTCTCCCACAGAGGAGAGAACGTCTCGTTATCATCGCTTCTTGGTAATCTTCTACGTTGCTGTTTCTTGTGATTCGAAGCAGTTTAGCTGACGTCAATTTCAGTCCTGGCGAGGAAGTCCCGAATTTCCCTGCACAGACCCACTCCAAGTTCCCTGATCGTGATGGTCTCAAGCCCGAAACGACTCCTCGGAGTGTTCTATCAACAATCCCTGCCGATGCTCCCAACAACGAAGTCACAGGCGTGCCAAAGAGAAAAGGCGTAGTGTACAAGCGCTGGGATGATTTGAAAATCACAAAGTGCATCACGCGTAATGGCGGCAAGAACAGGTCTCATCCGACCGGAACCAGATCGTTGACTGATCGAGAGTTTGCTGCACTGCAGGGACTCCCAAATTCGTTTGTGTTCTACCCAAATGACATTTTAGGGCAGATTGGGAACGCGATGCCTCCCTCTATTGCGCAGATCATTTTCACAGCCATTAGGAAGCATTTGGAGGAAAAGGATGGAAACGATGGAGACTGCACTTATCTCGAGAATTGAACATCGAACATTTTGGTACTTGATTTGGTATTTCAAAGGGTGCTTTTGTCCACGGCCGGACTGAAGGTAAAACTACCGACTCTTGGTACATGCAGCATGCCCTCAATTACAGTTTAATATTCCGCGCTCACTACCATCATGCATAGCTTCAATTTCACTCGTTTTTTAAGGGGATCAAGTGATGGATAGAAGTCATATCTTGCTTGACCTCGCTACAAAGTTATCCGAAAAGGGGCTCGCTTACTCTACCAAACGCTCAGTTCTCCCCTTCACCCATCCTACTCATTTCTCCTTGCAATCCCCAACTACAAATCGCTCTTGAGGACATTCGATACTCCAGCCCAGTCTAAGAGAACCTTTACTTCCTGTTTGTATCTCGTTCGATTGTTCAATCCATCGGTGCACTGACCAAAATACTTTTGAAGCTGCACCTCCTCGAACTCTGCAATCTCAGTATCCGCTCCAAAGCATTTCTTGGTCTGCCGGCACAACCTCCTACTCAAATAAGCAAGAACGTAGGGAATAATTTTCTTGACATCTTCAGTGACAAGTGGTGATTGGCTCGACTCCACGGCTCGTATTAAGCTAACCAGCTTCTTGAGGTTGAGAACGCGCTCGTCTGGGAAGAATCGAGGAAATGAAACAGGCTGAATCTGGTAATAGTACTTCAACCAAGTCTTTGCGGCTTCGACTAGTTGGCCAGAGTTGAGCTGAACTCTGAAAACCTGTCGATAAAGGTGAGGGACTGGCCAAGTACCAATGCTATAGCCAGCTTCTAGGATGTGGTCAATGCAGTCTTGATAGACTTCAATAGGAGCAAAATCTGTATCAAGTCAGAAACTTGAGGCTTTGATGGAGTGTTTGAAAGGGAAATACTGTTATTAGTGGCCTGCTCTTGACTAAGCATCGCCAGAAGCTTCGTGCGCAAATGTCCCTCTTTCGGACCCAATTGACCCATCTCGCATAATGTACACACACACTTAAATCCCCAGCCTGTGAGAAGGCTCTCCTGTCGGATGTTGTAGCTGCCTGATACAGTGATGTACGACATTGTCAGTTCTTCTCCAGCGGATATGTCTCTCACAGCTCTCATTTGGAGTTCGCGGCCGTTAAATGTCCACCATGAATTCGGATCGCAAGAGTGGTTGACCATAGAAGCGAATGGTTCGAGACAGATGCCAGAACAGATGGTGCCATTGCCTTTTGGATATTTCACGGCATCTTGGAGCAGTGGTAATTCCATGCTCAAGTTGTTGTTGAAGAGCTGGGAACTAATCAGCAATGATCAATATAAACCCCTCAGCGATGCCGAAAAATTACTGCAACTGTCGATTTCCAATGTCCCTCCTGATTTGGTAGATTCAGAAGACGAAGGAGTTGGAACTTACCGCAAACACCAAATTCTTCACCACCTTCTCATCCAATGTTGTTACACCATGACGGATGACTATCTGAGCAAGTATTCCTGCCCACTCTTCCCACTTTTCTCGTCCGGTATTCATGAGTGTCTTGAGGGAGATATACTCATCCCATTCCTCCTCAGGTATCATATCATATTCATGGAGGGAGAGTAATCGGACAAGAGTTCGCAGGTTCTTGGACAAAATTGCAGCACCATCATCCGGATCTTGTCTGATGCATGAGATGAAGTAGCATTCGGCCTTGTGGTGGTGCTGCCACGCGGAATCTCGGCATTCCTTTCAACAAGTAAGTTGTGGGGACAAGATGGAAAGGAGGCGGGAGATACTGACTTCGGAGCAATAATACAAGATTTCGCAAGCAGGGCAGGGAGAAAGTTGAATGTTTTCATTCCGAGTCGTCCGGAACGTTCCTTTCTCGTGTCCAATGCAATTATCGCATATGTGGCTAAGAGCCTTGTCTTCCTCGATCTACAAAAGGTACAATGATTGGCCAAAACAATCCAAATCGGCTGAAAGAGGAGGTTAACGGTACATACAATGCATATCAAGGGTTTTGCCACTTTGAAGATAAGAGCTTGTGACGGAACCGGCTCGCATACAAACAAACCACGTCCCGCTCCAGGAATCGTAGACTCTCCAAGCGTAAGCCGGAACCGTCACTCAACTCGAGAAGGTATCGCAGATGTGGCGTTTAATTGAGACATAGTGATGGATTCTCGTACAAAATTCTTTCAGAGGAAGATGCCCCTGTTGATAGATGGTGTGGTGGGAGAAGGTGTTGTTCACAAGGTTGTCGAAGCGCTCGAAGTTCGACGACGGAGGAAGGCTCGTCAAGTATTTAAGCTTGAAATTCTATAGGTAAATGTTCCAGTGAATTGGGCATAAAGACGGTGACGCATAATCGTCGCTCAGGACTGCTTGAACCAAAACAAGAACCATACTGAATTTTCTAGGTAAAAGGAACAAGTAACATGGAATCTTGTTAAGATCTTCAAAAAGAGGTTAATAACAAATATTCGATTCGAGTTTCAGTGCGCTGTAATATAAAAAAAGTTTCATTGAGTTTTTGATTCGCTAACTTGAATCTACAGCTTAGAGAAGAACTATTCCCCATTGTGCAATATCTCAGGCTGCAGCTAGCTAGCTTTACTCTTATATTTCTGTTAGCTTATTGCCAGTTTCTTGAGCAAAGATGGAGTTGTTCTAATCTTTTGGTTAACAAGATTTATAATGTTCTCCTTAGAATGTCATAGTAGTGCTGCATTGTAGCCCTACTGAAAACTGCTAGAAAGTCGAGCCCCCTTAGCACAGGTACTCTTCCACTCTCTTGTTGATCTATGATACAATCAGTGACGTCGCCGAGTTAAGCATGTGAGCCATTTTCTCTTTCTTCCCAGAACCGGTACTGGAATGGGAGTGAGACTTACAATACAAAGCAGGGGCTGCTTGATTTCGAAGATTAAGTCCCCCTCCTTGGCATTCTCGAAAAGAAATATACTCTTGATACTATGATCAACAGCATCAATCTGCCAAATCTCAATGGTCATTGAGCACGTAGCGCTGGCAGGGACGGGGGTCGCAACGTCGGAAGATGAAGGAGAATTTGTAGAAGAAGTTGCATCAGTGAATTGTAAATGGACGAAGAACCTGTGCATACGTCAATATCCACTCATCAAATTGGGTACTCGAAAAGATTCTGCAAAGGAGCAGGACTCTATAGCGAAATACGACCCGATCGATTCAAACAAGTGCCCCGTCGTCCTCCTCGAGGTTTCAGCAACCAGAACTTTACAAGAACGAAAGCGCGAACTAAACTCATCGTCGTCCCTTTGCACCAGAAACTATCTTGGGCTTCCATGAACACTTTCTGTGCATTTCATATCCATATTGTAATGATCTCGTAGATTTCTGACGAGAGTGATGATGGGGTGAGGTCTACCATGCACGTGACCCGTGTTCGGCGCCTCTGCAATCTCATTGCTTTCTGACGGGTCGATACATTGACACCGTGTACGCCCCGTCTGGCCATGCAATATTAAGCGCGTCAACACAGGAGCCCTGCTGCATTATCGCAGCATGAGCGTGGCGCCAGGGTAAATGCCGATAGGCAGCAGTTGAAAAAGTTCTTCCCATTCAGTTGGGCCGATTTGTGGCAGGGCAAAGCTGCGAGCGGCTGCCAACCGAAACCACACCTCAGAATTGGGCTGGAGCTGTGACCAGGCTGGCATTACATTGGCAAAAGGAAAGGTGGTCGTCGGGCTTTCTTTTTCTCTCTCCCTCAATCTCGATCTCTCGATCCATCATCAAAATAATCAGTCCTCTGCGAGAAAGTATATTCTATATCCCACTCTTGAATTAGGGCTTCTGGCTTTCCTAGCTGGACCCACTGGCGCGTCTCCCGCTGCGCACCCCAGCGAACACGCGACGGCTTCAAAATTTCGTTTTCAGCTGATCATTCTCCCATCGGGCCTGGAGTTGTGATGGCACAACTGCCCCCGATGGCCATCATGGATTTCGTCCAGCGGTTTCAAGCTCTACAGTTGCAGCGAGACACTGGCAATGAGTTAATAAAGGTAGGTCCAGGCTGCGCTGTTCCAGCTGCTGCGGACATCGTCGTGACTTCTCTAGGACCTTTTGATTTACTGCGAGGGCATGGAAACCGGTCTGCGACTTGAAAATGCGAGACTCGCAAAGGAGTTGGAGGATGCGCAATTGGATCTCGATGATGCCCGGCGCTCGAGAAGAGATCTGCAGCAGCAGTTGAACTTGGCCCAGCAGCGAGTGGGCCAGTTCAGCGTCGATTGCGACTCCATGAGGGTATGAGCAGGCCTTGAGAGTGGTGCCTGCATGCTGATCTCTGCAGAATCGCAATCCTTACATTATGGTCTTGATTGATGGTGATGGTATGATCGTGAGTATTTGCAGGCTTCTTCAGGAAATATGGTCTGACCTTTCCAGTTCAATGAAGACCTCATACATATGGGAATCGAAGGAGGAAAGCAGGCAGCGAACGCTCTTCGTAACTCCGTCCTCGAACACTGCAGCGAACTTACAGACGAAATCGAAATTATGGCTAAAGTATGTGCAAATATAACTGGGCTTTCAAAGGCTATGCGGCGAGATGGATCCCTCGAAAACCCAGACGATTTGAGGGATTTTACACTAGGATTTACACAAGGAAAAGCCTCGTTCGATTTCATCGATGTTGGACATGGAAAGGAACGGGCAGATTCGAAGATTAAAGGTACATATCATTTCGAGGTTGGCAGATCAAAGCTGATAAATTCAGAATGCATGCGATGGCACCTTCGAAACCATAACTGCAAACAGATTCTTCTAGGCATCTCCTATGACGCCGGTTATGCTCCCTTCCTCGACGAAGTAGTAACCCAAGACGATCGTTGCCGAATTACGATCATCGAAGGTCCTCCTACTGTCCGCGAGCTCGTCAGCACCGGTCTTCAAATCTTAAATTTCAATAACATATTCCGTGCAGAAAAGCTCGTCGACCGTTTAGCTTCCTCTCCCACGCCGCCCTCGACCTGGGCAGGAGTGACATCGATTGCTCCTCCGCCAGCCCCCATTGCTCCTCCTCCAGTTACAACCAAAACCAACGGTACAACGAAGAAACTGACGCCAGTGGCTCCTATCGCAAAGCCAGCCTGGGTACCCAGCCCTCGCGGTCTCGACCCCCCAATAACAGTCAACGCAACAGTCCTCGATAAAATCAAGCGCCGAACCACAAACAACAAACTCTGCAATAACCATTACCTGCGAGGCCCCTGCGCCAAGGGCGACGAATGCTGCTTCGAGCACCAGTATAAAGCCACCGACGAAGATTTGAAAGCAATTGCATACCTCACACGGCTCAATCCATGTTTGAATGGGCAGGACTGCGAGCTGGAGTTTTGTATTTACGGACACCATTGTCCGTCTGTTAGCATGGGGACCGGTGGTAAAGACCCTGTCTGCAACGCTTTTGGATGCCGTTTTGGCAAGGAGGATCATCCTCCCGGCACAGTGATTAAGCATCCGAGGAAGGAGCGGTGGGAGAAGGATTACGAGCGTTACTGAGCCTGACAAATCTCAACCTTTACGGCCAAGTTCCGGTTTGAAAATTGATATGCTGTCGACTGGAGGGAGTGTAGGAAAGCAAAAAGTAATGGTTACAAATTTTTTGGTTATTTTATGTTGGAAAGTTTGTGGCTTCTTAGTAGAAGCCATCCGACAATACACCGCTCATTTGGAGGGTTATAATTATGTATTTCTTTTTGATACTAGCTGGCTGGGTCGCAGCTTATTTTTATCGTTATATAAGAGGGAGGAAGGCAACTCAATTTGTTTTAAAGGAAGTGGTGGCTCTGATAGAGCTGTTGAACTGAAATGAAATACAATTGTCTATGGGGAGGGGACATTGTTGATCTTGCTTCTTGCGTGCTTGCGCTACTTGAACTCCGTTAGCGTGTGAAGTTCTCATCGAGGTCGAGTATTTCAACGGGAGCAAGGACTCTTCTTATTGCTTGTAAGGCATCCAAATTAAGGCGAGATCATTCAAGATCCGTTGCGAGGACGTCCCTCGGCTTTCAACTCTCGTTCTATGCTGGGTGATAGAGCTTGCCATAGGAGGTGTACTACTTTGGTGTTCATACTCGAAGTCTTTGCTCGTGGCTCGTAAGGGGCGAATTGATCCGCAAAATTCAGCGACGGAAATTTGAGCAGACATCAGAAAAGAATTGCCACGTGTTGGCTAGCACGACTTTTGGCCTTTCGAGTCGACGCACTCGAGCATATCTGCAATCCAGCACTGGTTTCTGCGGTCAAACATGCATATTTGTCCAGGCTGAACGTAAATTTTCTTGAATTCTATACCGGGTAAACGGCAGGTCATCTCCGAGTTGGGGATGAAAGCTGACCTCCCTCATCATTTGACAGGAAGTTTGCACTTGTTATTAAGAAGACTGAAGAGAAATCTTGGGATTGTAATGGATGCCTGGACCGCCAAATCCCTTTCCATTATATTCTGCAAGTCGTGACATGCAGTCCACATCACGAAGGAGGCCTAAGTTTACCATGAAAGAAGACGATGTTGCTCCTTGCGCTTCTTTCACTATCACAGAAGGTGGTCTACTGGTCAGCATGGGCCAAGAACTGCTTTAATTTAGCGCAGAATTTGCTAAGAAGATAAGATATACTCCACAATCAGCTACCCACTATTTTTTCAAAGCACTTGCTCTTGATGTTCTCGTTCCATTCTGGGAGTTCTTACTCTTGGTCTCGAGCCTATAATCAGCAGGACCTTACCTGAGCACAGTCGAGGTGAAGTGCCACGGTCGGTTTCTCTTGTTGAAAGGTGAGCGCGCTAAATTCTCACCTCGTCTCAAGGTCCCATGGTTTTCACCCGTTCACGGACATCTGAGCCTTAGCAGCCTAAGCTAGAAAAATACATCCTTCTTGGTATCGGTAATCCTGGAGACTTTGCGGCTTTCGAGTGTCGACTTTCTCGCTCTCTGGAGACCGTAGGGCAGCTCGCTTGTGCAGCTCAGGGGTTAGCCGAGTACGAGTCCGCCGTCTCACCTTTGGCAATTCGCAAAAGCCTCCAATTACGGAACCTCCGTGCTCTGTAACGGTAAGACGCAGTCAGAGCCCCTAAACGGGCCTAAAATTCTAGAACAGTGCGCGTTATACCCGTAGAGTGCCGGACTTCTACATGAACCGATTTCCAAGTTGCTCTACAATTTATTCCTGTGTTGTAAGTTTTCAAAGTCATTAACGCAAGTCTACGCTCGCTCCATGGCCGACTTTCGAGTTATAATTGTGGGAGGCGGTATTGGTGGACTCACGCTCGCGAATTGTCTACAGCATGCGAATATCGATTTTGTAGTTCTGGAAGGACGAAAGAAGATCGGTCTCCATTTCGGTTCAGGAGTGGGAGTAAGTGTCTTTTTCAGCGCGAAATCTCATCCTCCCTTATTGAGCGCGGTTCTTCTTCCCAGACATGGTTGCAAAACCTCGTGCCACGGCAGCCAACAAGTTGGAGCAGCTAAGACTAACCCAGTGCTTACCAGATTGATCCTCCAGCAGCTCGAATTCTCGATCAACTTGGAATTTTCTCGGACTTGGAGAGTCAGTTCTGTGGAACGGCGCCTACGAAAGCCGCCGTCTTCAGGAACATCAACGGGAAGTTTTTATTTGAAAGTAATGGATACGCATTGGCTGAAGCAAGGTCAGCCGTCACTTCCCCCCTTTGATGTACCAATTTGAATATGAACTGAATCATGCATCATAATAGAACTGGGTACCATTGTGCTTTCTACAGACGTCCGGAAGTACTTCAAACATTACACAAGTATATCAAAGACAAGAACAAAGTCCTCGTAAACAAACGGGTCTGCGAAATTGAGTATCAATATGGGAAGCCTATTGTTCTTTGCGAGGATGGCTCGAAGGATTCCGGAGATATCGTTGTTGGATGTGATGGTGTCCACAGTGCGGCCCGCAAGGAGATGTGGCGTCTTACTGACTTGTACGAGCCAGGATAGATTCCCCTCAGCGACAAAGATTGTACGCCCCCTTCTTCGAATTTTCTTCCCCTCACTGACATATACGAATAGTTTAACAGCTAATTACAGAGGCCTTTATGCTATCTCTGGACCAGTTGAAGGGCTCGAGACGGGGAATATCCAAATCGTTGCAGGCCGAGATGAGGTTTGCTACTGAATGGTCATGAAAGATGGCTGCGTTATGTAGGCATTGGTTGAGAAACTGGACAAGGAGTACTATTTACCAAATATTCCACGATACACTGAGGAGGATGCACGTTTATTTGCAGAGAGCAAGCTCGAAAAGATACTGGTATCAGATACGGTTCAGGCCAGATTCGGAGATCTGTGGAAAAAATTGCGAGTCTCTGCCTTGGTTTCTGTGGAAGAGGGGGATCTGAAGGTATGGACATCTGGGAAACTTGTATGCTCGGGGGATAGCGTTCACAAAGTATTTCTTCCAAAATAATGATCGAGAGTGTTCACTGCTGACAACAAACAGGTCACTCCTGAATCAGGTATAGGCACAACCATCGTCACCGAAAGCGTGGCATCCCTTGCAAATCATCTGAAAAGTCTCATGGACTACAGCGCTGGAAAATCTCTTACTTCCGCCAACATCGAGGATTGCCTGAAACTATTCGAAGCCCACCGGCACCAACGAGCAAGCGACCTCACCAGATTTGGAAAGGGGGGCGTCAGGTTCTTCACATTGGCGAATCTCAAAATACGATTGATTTTCAAGTAGCTAGCGCCGTACAGTGGTGGGGAATCGACGCAGACTGAAAAGTACATTGCAGCCGAGCATGTGGAGTACCTACCCATTCCGCCACGGTCAGTCGCCGGAACAATGGCTTTTAACCAAACTCAGGGTTATTGTAAGACTAGGGGGCGTTCTTGGGGTTGAGCTTGGGAGTTTCCTCTGGATAATATTCCTTTTCAAATATCTGAAGAAGGCAAGGATGATCCAGACAAACTGGATCATGTTACTTGTTAGCTACGTTTTGTCCTCAATTGTTATTGGACCAGGTGCTACACTTCTTCTCGCGTAGTTGTGGCGAGAGCAGACGATTGCTACGAAGAGGCATTGGGCTGTGGTGACGAAAGCAGAGTGGAAGGCCCGCGGGGAGTCCGTTGGGAAACGGTTTGTTTGCGGAGACTACAATTCTCCCAACTGTCATCAAATTCTTGCCTTAATCTAGATAAGAGAGAGGGTATTCCCTGAAGGACACAGAGAAGTAGAGTTAGGCCATTAGGTCGTTTGCATTGCCTTGCAAATTACAACTGTTTTGGGAACGCTCTCGCCAAAGAGCACAAGCTGTGCTTGCTTTCCTCTCATCATCACACGTAGAAATTTATCGCATTTGATCTCTACAGGCTTACACCACCCCCTGCATTGATTTTCCCTTTCTACCCCCTGCCCTGTATCTGTTTCAAGTCGCATGGGGCTGTTAGAGGTATTGAAATCATCTCGGCATGCGGGGTAGTTCCCTCTTGCTCCACCCTCAGCCCCCGGCCTCCCCTGCAAAAATTTCCTGTCTGGAGCCATCTTCCTGGAATTATTACTCTTAGAGCGAATAAGCCAAATGAAGCTCTATCCTTGCTCTTTCTGAGGAGTCTCATGACCGCTGCACGTGATTGAGGCCGCCCAATCTCGAGGTACAGATCAAGGACAGTATCCGATATGAGTTTGGATGCATGGAGGCCGCACATTGCTTTGATCCAATGGTGACATGGCAAATACTCTGACACGCATGCGAACCCATGATTGTGGCTGCTCTATCCACCCGTCACTGGAGAGCGATGCTTGCCCCGCCCGGCTTCGCCCTCTCTTGTGGGAGGCCGCCCACACGCCTTGGGAGGCCGACCATAAATCATGCAATATTTAACAACGCCCTGATCTCTCCTCGGCTGTTCTATTCTCCCCCTTTTCTTTCTCACGACTTCCTTTTAGGACAGCCAGTGTCAGTAACCTCTTGCCTGGACTTTCTCAGCCAACGCGTGCTAACTTTCTCACAGCCTCATCTAATCATCCTCGTCTTTGAGCGGAGACCGCCTCCGCTCGTCTCCCCATTTCGCGCGAATGGCATAGTGATCCAGTTCAATCAAGCGGCCTCGAAGCGGGTTCCTTTCTCGATGCTAGTCCTGAGGTTCGTCGTCCGGGAACGGCGGAATCTCCTAGCTGGGATGGACAGCTTTTGGGATGGCCTGATAGTCTCGACCACTACAGGCTGGGGCCTTGGGACCCCGGTGCTGAGGAGGGTTATGTGGAGGGTGGAGGCTTCGGGTATAATGATATGGGCTTTGAGGCCTTGCTTGCGGAGGAGGAACAGGGGACGAATCAAATGTGGGATGGAAACATTGAAGGGCAGCAATTGGGGTATGCTGACTTCGATGCTGTGGAGAATCAGTGGGTGGATCACGAACTCCATCCATGGGAGTTTAGAGGAGATCCAATGGGACTGGAAATATCAGGGGAAGCGATACACCATCCTGAGGAGACAGCCATGAGCTCTGCGATGACATCGACCTCGACCATTGGAACCTTGAGTCCTTCTGCAAATGCCGGTCCTGAGATACAGAATCCCCAGGGACAATTGAGTTGCAAAGCTACGTCAACATCAACCTCGACCGATACGGCTTCAGCAAAGAAGTGGCAGTGCGACTTTCTCAGTTGTGACAAGTCATTCACGCACCGTCACAAACTGAAGTATGTTCACTTCGTCCCGCGCATTTTATTTGAACAAGCTGACAATGTGTAGTCGCCACAAGAGATCTCACTTCAAGCCTTACTGTTGTCCTGATCCTCTGTGCTTTAAGGCATTTTCATGGAGAAAGGACCTCAATCGGCATCAAGCAACGCATATCGGGCGGCGATTCTACTGCCAGCATGAAGGCTGCAGCTGTCTCGCTAGTAGCACAGAAGGCGGATTCACAAGAATGGACAATCTAATGCGGCACATCAGGAATCGGCATAGTTTTCGTAAGTCCGTAGATTAGACAGTTCTATACATTGCTGAGGTGACGCTCCATTTTCAGCATGGGACCGTATTGTCTTTGGGTTTCCCTGACTGCAAGGTAGGAGATACAGTGTTCGAAATGCCAATACCAGCTACTAGTGACGACCCGGCGTCCGTGTAAATGCTATTGGCAATTTGAACACTGTGTTTCCTACCTTGCAGTCAGGGAAACCCAAAGACAATACGGTCCTATACGAAAATGGATCACCTCAGCAATGTATAGAACTGTCTAATCTAGGGAAGTGCGACAACTTGGAGATACCTTTGATTTTGCCAAAGCAACAAGCTAATGATTCAAGTTATTCTTTTTGTATTTGGATCGTGAGAGTTTGAAATGCTGATGATTATTATGGTTAAAATATCTTCCTAGTTTTCAGAAACAATTCAAGTGATTGCGCCATTATTGAAAATCGTTACTTATTCTTTGAAAGTCTCAACATTTCTATCCTAATATATAAACTGATGGCCGGTGGACCTCACAGTATGAGGCTGACTTAGGGATCAGGGGTGAAGAATCCTCAAACCAAGACGGCCAGAAGAATGATAAGGGATTTTCGGATGACGTACGGACTTGCCCATCCAACTAGAAGCAACACTAATAGATACAGGAATTCTAATAATACCTATTTGCATTGGAAAGACCAGCAGATGTGTGTGTGTGTGTGTGTGTATATTTAATGTCTGGCGGGCACGTGCTCAAGACACGTGTCCTAGAAAGCCCGGAATTAGGCAAAAGACACCGGGGGGGACCTAAAGCCCCCCTCGGGAAACTGTCTAGTTAAACTAGATATATTTGGCTCCTCAAAACAAAAATCCTTATAGGAAACAAAAAGAGGGGATTATGGTAGGGGATATAGTATTATCTAATCCAATAATCTAGTCCCTTAGAGAAAGATTATCTTCTATTAACTATAACGGTCCTCCTTCCTATAATCCTAATCCCCTATAATCCGCTATTACTATCCAAAGTATTTAAAGATAAAAAGGAAATAATAAAGGAAGTTTAATATCTTAATTATTCTCTTATATAATTTGTAAATAGTCTGTAAGTTCCGTTAAAGGTATAAAGCAATTACTAGACCCGGACCGAAAACGAGTAGAGGGGATTGAGACTGGGATAGAAGGGCTTCTAGTACGAGTAGGAGTAATTGGAGTAGTTAGTGACTTACTTGATATTTATATATTGGTCTTGTACCCGGCCAAGACTACTGTCCTTTTACGGATAGCTTTTATTATAGACTGATTTGCTAGTCATTCAGGCTGTGGTTTAAGGCCCTTGTGGATAGGCTATAGAGGGCAGTTCCGGTTGTTTGCCGGGTGAGGGCCCCTGTAATGGAGATATCTAGAAGGGTAAATGTGATTTGTAAAAAATATTAAAGGGATATACGGGTTATACCTACTCTCTATATAGTTATTTGATCCGTAAATATAATAGTATTCGGTTCGGGTATATATACGAGTATTATACTACTAGTAATACCTTATATACTGAATAATCTTAGACTTACAGATAATAGGAATAGTAATTACCCGTATACTAAGAATTTGTAATATCTTATCGAGTTATGTATAAGATTCAGACTCAAAACTAATAAGCCAATAAGAGTTCGGGAGATTATTCTGAGTACTCTGAGTAGTCTATATAATTTGGACCGGGACTTATTATATAATCTCTTTAATCTCTTGAAAGAGAATAGTTAAATTAACCGCGCGAAGTCCTTCGAGTGTCTATATAGTCCGTGGGATATTATTAATATAATAAATAGTCCATTTTATTTGCCTTTTAATTTTATAATCTTGAATTACAGATACTAGTCGATCGGATTACTTCTCGAGGGTTTCAAGGTCTATAAGGGAGTCTGTATAAAGAGCAAAGCCCGTCTTTATAACTTGTATTTCTTTAAGGACAGGTATATCTGTTCCTAGTACTCCTTTTAAAGATTATAAAATGGTATATGATCCGTATTAGTGTATATAATAAAGTATACCGACTCGTATAAAGAGGCGAGTCTCCGGCCGTGGACTATGAACAGGTCTGGTTCGTTCGAGATAATATATACGGCTTGAAAGCGGCTGGAAGGACGGGTCTATAACTGCTTGAATATATATTCGAGATTATAGGAGGGTAGTAGAGATAAGGGTTGGAATTGAGACTATAACACGAGGAGGAGGAGAAGGGGGAATAATATCGGGGATTATATTTGCAGATAGTATATCTGTAAGTCGAGAGAGCGAGAAGCCTTTGATATAAGTATTAAAGTGTCTAATTACGAGAGTCGAGATATCTTTGTAAAGATATAATAAGGGTGGGCAGAGTCCTTATAGTAGAGTGCGGACTACTTCAGACTCGAGATATTCATTCTAAAGTATTATAATTGGACTGAAGATCCGTTGACTGTCTATAGCTCGTTTGGTGGCCCGCTCTATAATATTTGCTAGAATAAATATAAGAGGGGGTTTTACTGGTATAGGGCGAAGGGATTGCATTGTGGCGGCGTGTAAAGAACGCGTGTAAAAACGTGTCCGTAAGTGCCCGCCGGGCCCTGGTTACAAGGAGTTAAGTAAATTAAAGTAGTAGAGTCGAGTTAGAGTAATAAAAACGCGTGAAAATCAATCGTGAGCTTTCTGCTCTGTGATGTTGCTGGAAAGACCAGCAGATGTGTGTGTGTGTGTGTGTCTGTATTTAACGTCCGGCGGACAGCGGCACGTGGCCCCTGCCCTAGGGGAGCCCATAGGACTATAGGACGCTATGGGCCGTAAGGGCCACATAGTCAGTTCTAACTACTTCTAACTATTACAATTTGTTTTACACACAGCTGTATTTCTACAGTTCTATAGCTATCTGCAGTCATTCCCTGTTACGGGTATATTTTGCTACCCCCGTTACAGTCGATCCCCCTACCTGTAACCCGCTATCCCCGGTCTGCCCGCTCCTGCCGCCTATTATAAGTGTAAAAGAGATAAGGAAAGTGAGGAAAGAAAAGGTGAAGACTATAGGTGTGTGCGATGTGCTGGACTAAGAGGGTTCCTCTAGTCTAGCGTGTGGTTTGCAGGTATCTATAAAGAACCGTGAGCTCGTGATCCAGTCCGCCAGAGCGGTGGTACCCTTTATTGTCCCTAGCAAGTATATAATCTTGTCTGCTATAGGTGCCTTCGGGCCAAGTTGGTTTGCGTTACTTTTCTTGCAAAAGAAGAAGTGTAATGGGGACTTTAGCCGTCCGTAACTACAGCTAAGTGTAGCGTCGTGGTGGTGGAAGCGGTCGTGATATGCCGCAAAGTCTCCGTGATATGTCCGTGAGGCTAGTATCCGCCCAAGCGTTCCTCTTTTAAGTCCAAGCTCTATTGTATCGTGCACGTATTGTATACCGAGGTCGCGGTAGCTTTGCGGGGCTGTGGTAAGCCATAGCTGTGTGAGAGAGTTGTTTGCCTTAGCTTTTGCGAGCCTCTTGAGGGAGGCGAGTGTACATATGGCCCGTGAGGGTGGGGGGAGAGCAGCTCCTTCCTTTGCGGCTTGATCGGCTGCTTCGTTGCCTGGGACACCAACGTGTCCTGGTACCTAGCGGACCCGTAAGGCGCCCGGGAGCGTGTGTGGAAGACGCTAGCGTAGTGGCCACTGCCGTGCCACTTCTTGGAAGTCTGTGAATACCTGTTGTGACGAGCCTGCAAAGGGCGAGAGGAGACGATAGGCCACTTCTAGGTTGTCTAAGAAGACCCATAGGTCAGTTGCTAGCTTGGCTCCCGGCGACGTGAGCGCGCTACGTGCGCCCTCGAGAGTGCCTGCTGCTTCTGCGTCAAAGACCTCTGCGAAAGACCAGCAGATGGTCTGGAGTAGTGACTTGAATACCCATACATCGCACGTGATTCTCAGTCACGTGTGACAGGTTTAGACAAGCGCTAGTGAGCCAGCCGAGGTTTCTTCTCTCAACGCTTCGTAGATTCATCAAACCCTTTCGCAACAGAACGCCTACTTGTACATGCCCTCGGCTATCCAGTATAACACTATCAATTGCCTCATTAGACTTCGACAACCCTGTCGGCACGGTAGCACCTTTGTCCACCGGCGGCTTTGTCTCCGCCCTCTCTTTCCTCAAACACCCACTAATGTACTTGGCCTCCGACTACCCGAGCTTCTCTTCGCCATGGCAGAGAATAGCAATACGCCCAGTGCCGTAAGGCCTTAAGACATGCCCAAGTTGGCCACTGATTATGGCGGCGCTTCCTTTCATTGCTTTCATGAGTCGACATATCGAACGCTCTTAGATACAACACCCCAGGCCGTCTACCACGTTCCGCCCATGCCCAGACCATACAACTGTAAGAACAGATCCCAGTTCCACCTTCACGGCCCTTCTACCTTTTTCCAATTTGGCAGTGGAGTTGTGCGCCGAGTTATCGACGTCGGGCTCCTCATCAATTCACCAGCCGGCAACTCAACCCCAGCAGGTGAATTCATTGGATCGGGAAGCCCATATATCGGCACGTTCGAGACTTGTTGTGTCCACCTGGGTAACTCAGTCGAATCCAATTCTGGCATCCTGGAAGCTGGTGTGACGGCACCTGCACCTAATTCATAGGTTGGTCCTGATCCATAGCCTCGTTGGAGCTGCCACTGCGAGGGAGCCTCTGGCACCAGATTATCCAACAGCAGCTGCGCAACTACTCCGTGCTGGTTTGAGACCGCCCCCTGCAGCGCTGTCCGTCCACTTCGATCCTTCGCCATGATATTGGCCTTATGCTGCACCAGGTGCCGCACCACCGCCTCGTGCCCTTTTTCGGCTGACAGCATCAGCGCTGTCCGTAGGGTATCACTCCGTGCTTCGAGGTCTGCTCCCATCTCGACCAGCAGCCGGACTACTGCCGATTTCCCGTTAAAGGCCGCGACATGCAGCGCTGTAAATCCAGAAGGCCCCCTTACTTCAACGAAAGGATATTTCTCTAACAGAATCTGGACCACTGCCTCGTGCCCATTGTAGGCTGCTATATGAAGCGCAGTGGAGCCAGTAGGATCCTTCGCTTCGACGTTAACGCCTTTCTCCAATAGCAGCCGGACCACTGCCGTATCGCCGGTACGGGCCGCACTGTGCAGCGGGGTTCGTCCCTCACTAGACTTTGCCATCGGATCTGCGCCATTGTTCAGAAGCACGCGGACCACCGCTTCGTGACCGCAGTCGGTTGCCAAGTGCAGCGCCGTGCATCCAGAAGAACCCTCGTAGTTTATGTCCACTCCAACATCTAGTAATTTCTTTATCTTCTTTGCATCTCCTTTCTTTGCGGCACGATGCAACTCAGTGTTGGACTTGAACAGTTTGAAGAATATGGACCCCCCACGAGGTACCTTCTTGGTCTTATCGTATTGTGATGGTGCGTAGTTGGACACCACCGTTTCAGTGTCACTGTCACCGTCAAGTAGACTGGGTCCACTCTGGCCCGAGCGAAAGCTAAAGCCAGCTACGCTAGATGAGGTTTGAGTACAAATAGACGTCGAATCGTTGTCAAATTCTTCCCAGAGATCCTGACTGTATCCACCATGCTCGCTAGAGGTCGGGGTATCTACTGGATCACTTATGTCGATTAAGTCGCCGATAAAGGTGTCATTCTGGCGAAGTTGTTGAATTTCCGAACTAGAGCTTCTAAATATCATTAGCATGCTTCGAGCGTAAGACTCAAATTTCGATTACCTCTGTGCTGCCGCAATCAGGGAGTTAATATCCATCAGCTGCCTTTGAATTTGCTGCAGAAGTACCCTTATCTGTACTTCATCGCGATGATTTTCTCCCTTGGTTGTTTGATTTCCCATCCATTTTCCCACCTCTTCCTCCAGCTTAGAAACCGCGGCATTGCAGCTACTTTCTGCATTTTGTAAAGGTTCTTCGAGCTGAAACTGTGAGATGACACGCGATGAGAGGGTGTGAGGTTGTCTCAACTGCGACTGGATTTCCGT
Organism: Hyaloscypha hepaticicola; assembly: GCA_002865625.1. Taxonomy (NCBI): domain Eukaryota; kingdom Fungi; phylum Ascomycota; class Leotiomycetes; order Helotiales; family Hyaloscyphaceae; genus Hyaloscypha; species Hyaloscypha hepaticicola. The sequence goes on from KZ613535.1 coordinate 126,611, forward strand.
CAAAGTCTTGTTGATGCCCGAGCCTTGGGTTGCTGTAGTCCGGTCTGCATTATACTTTTCAGTGGCATTCTTTATCGCTTTTGCAATGTTTCCGTAGAGGAACTCGAGGGATGATGCGGCGGGGGCCATCGATCGCTGATCCATAGTCCGTCGTGAGGATCACCACGAGTGGATGCAATCATGTTGCGAAATGCTGTGCACGGAGTGGCAGAATGCTTTGCGGTGCGGCTGAACGATTCAAGTCATGTGATTCATTGAGGCTTCGAAGCAAACAAACTCGGTCTGGCTGCTACGTGACACGATTCAATATTCGTTATATCGGATTCTTGTTTCAGTCTAGCACTGGCGCTTCCTTCGCATATTTTCTTCGTTTTTCTTTCAATTTGATTGGAGGTGGCTGATTTGTTGAAACCCCAATCGACCGATTGGGCGACGACACTTCAGCCGCAAGCCACCTTGTTGCGACCAACAAAACCCCAAAAGACCTAGGTTGCCCCGTGCTTGCTTCTAAGTAAACTGAATAGCAAAGACTTCACATATGTAGTGTGCGCTATATCCAAGAGTTTATAGTGTAAAGAAGAGAAAACAAAAATGAGAGAGAGATTTTGAGGAAGCCTGACGGCGGCACAAGCCTATCGATACTGAGTCATGAAACCAATATTCATGTAGGCTTTAGAGGCGTTTATGGCATTTGCCGAGTGCCCCAGCTAGTAACAGCGGGCTGCTGCAGGCTCTGCACTTTCTGCTGTGCTTCGAGCGCAGCACTGCGCAACTTTGTTCCAGCAGATTGAGGCTTGAACGCCAGAGCGGTTCGCCGTCATATCAAATCTGACGAAGTTTCTCTGAAAACGCCTCTCGCCTGGAGTTGTTGATCTGATTAGCCCTCCACTTTGATCACTCTATATCACTTCAAACAATAGCCTTACCCTCTAGATGTTTTAAAATAGATGAAACCGAGGATAAAGCATCACGATCGAGTTTGTGTTCCTCCATCACAGGCTACAAGAGAGAGATTTTAACATCCATTATGCAACGGGAGTGCTATTAAGGAGAAGCTGAACATGCGGCCAGGTCTTTAGTGGCTTTGTCTCTGCTGCAGTGCTGGGTCTCGCAGCCAACGCATCGCTGTAATTCTCACATGCAATTGATCGGACATTGATTTTGCTGTATTGGCCCTCAGACTTAGAGGCTTTGGGAGGGGCGAGAAGAGCCTCGTGAGGCCCCGCGTCTTTCTTTCTTACCGCGCGCTCTTGATTATTTTTGGAGAGGTGGCGCCGTCTGTCACGAATCTCAAAGAAGAGGCGGCCAGTCGTGTAGCAGGTTACTCCGATGGCGCACTTTCCAATAAATGGAATAAGTGGGACTGTGGGAGGTACGAACGGGTATGTCTCGCCATTTTTTGCATGTTGTGGCTTTAGCTGATTTCCACTAAGGGGCAGGGCTGATGAAGCGACAGGTCTCACCCACTACCTCCCCCCTTGAAAATAGCCGTGCGGCTCTTCAGTGTGTGATGGCTATGGATAAGTAAGCACCACTGGTTCTTACGTTGCCAAGTTCCATTATATACCGTTACCTTCAGCAACCCCTTGCCGGTTAATAGATTATTTGTCCTGTGCTCTTCACATTCCTTACGGGGTAGTCAATACCAAAAACAAGCTTTCGAATAACCATTATTTCATGCGTTGAAAGGAAGAGTTTGCGTCTCATCAACCAACCAGGAGCCGTGAAAAACCAAGTGCTAACAAGTCGACTTCATATGATACACGATGGATGCAAGCATGCTACAGCCCGTTGAAGACAAGGGGATGTCAACAACTACGTTAGAGCCCATGGACGACGAATTCCCCGCCGACCATGACGAGAAGGTCCTTTTATCCTTAGGTTACAAGCAAGAGTTCAAACGAGAATTCAGTCTTTGGACAACCTTCTGCGTCAGCTTCGCCGTGTTGGGGTTGCTTCCAAGCTTCGCATCGACGTTATTCTATGGCATGGGTTATGCTGGAACTGCGGGTGTGTTGCTCTTTTCCCAATGAATAATACTGTTTGTTATGGTTACTGAATATTGGGCTGATTTGAATCTTCCTTTAGGGATGGTCTGGGGATGGATAATTGCCATGGTCTTTATCCAATGTGTTGCCCTGAGCTTGGCTGAACTCTGCTCATCAATGCCGACAAGGTCAGAATTGTATTCGCAATCTATCGTATGGCATACTCTGACATTCTTTTCTGCAGCGGTGGTCTCTATTACGCGTCGGCTGTTCTTGCACCCCCAGGATGGGGCCCTGTTGCATCTTGGGCGACTGGCTGGTCCAGTTGGATTGGACAAGTCACAGGTGCACCATCAGTCAACTATTCAGTTGCGACAATGATTCTTGCTGCTCGGTCGATAACCAACCCGAATTACGTACAAACGAACTGGGAAGTCTTCCTCCTCACTACTTTCCTCATGCTCATCCAAAGTTGCATCAGCAGCATGCCAACTAAGTGGATCGCCATGTTCAATTCTTTGGGGTCCAGTTTCAACATGGTGGCGGTAATTATTGTCATCATTCTCATACCTGTGGGTACTACAAAGGAGCCTAAGTTCGCACCAAGTCGTCAAGTGTGGGGCACTATCGGAAATGGTACAGACTTCCCCAACGGCATCGCCATATTGATGAGTTTCATCAGCGTTATGTGGGCAATGTCAGGTTTTGATGCACCTTTCCATCTGAGTGAGGAATGCGCTATTGCTGATGTTGCCTCTCCGCGCGCCATTGTCTTGACGTCTGCCATTGGTGGCATATTTGGTTGGGTCTTGCAGGTGGTTGTTGCGTACACAGTCGTCGACATTGGGGCAGTCATCGCCTCTAGCCAACCGTGGGCGACCTACTTGCTTCAAATTCTTTCGCAAAAGGTTGCGCTTGCCACTCTCGCATTAACTATAATCGCTGGCTTCTCGATGGGCCAAGGTTGCATGGTTGCAGCATCTCGAGTTACCTATGCCTACGCCCGTGACGGTTGCTTCCCTATGTCAAGATTCTGGCGGAAAGTGAACAGGCATACCAAGACACCAGTCAATGCTGTATGGTTCAACTGTACAGTTGGCATCCTGCTTTGCGTGCTTATATTTGCCGGGGAAACGGCTATCCTAGCCATCTTCTCTGTGGGCGCCATTGCTTGCTTTGTTGCATTCACGATCCCCATCTCTTTGAGGGTCTTCTTCGTCGGCAATAGGTTCCGTAGGGGACCTTGGCATCTTGGAAATTTTGGCAAGCCGATCGGAGCCGCCGCTGTTGCATTCGTCATTTTGATGGTTCCGATATTGTGTTTACCTGCCTTGACAGGAAGTGACCTCAAGTAAGTCATTCAAAGCCCTCGCATAAGCATAAAAGTTATTAACTGAATTATTAGCTCTGGCAATATGAACTGGACCTGTCTTGTGTACGGAGGTCCCATGTTGATTGCTTTGCTCTGGTTTGCCATTGATGCCCGCAAGTGGTACAAAGGACCAAGAGTTAATGCCAAACATGCCATGATCGGTCAAGTTATCAAAGAACTCGAGAGGGAGGTTTGAATAAATGCGGATTCAATTGCTCGATTAATAGTCGATTCAAGTTGTCAGATGGAGGCGCGTGCTACTGATCCTAGATTCCTATTACCCCTATACTTGATTATGCATACAGTCATTACCATCCGTAGTTTTGAGTAGACAACACTTCTTGCCCTTGCTCTTATGACCACAACCTCACACCGGGAAGCTGACACAAGCGCTTAAATGGCGTTATTCAGCATAACATCTGCTTTTATATACAAATCTCCTCACTTGTTCAACGCAATTTCTCTGTTTAAGTTATCACCGAGGGAGGTCATCAATCACCCCAGACATTCCCCTCCATCACAGCACTATCTCCATCTACGGCCCGCCCGCAACATCATCGGAGACCTCTCCATTTCTCATAGTTCTGTTCTATCTCAAACCTCCAATATCTCTATGATGGGAGAAGCCTGAACACTTTCCGATGCTAGGATGTCTTTGGGCATTGTCTCCCTAGTGGCCTGGCCTCCATCTTCTACCTACTCTCGCGGTGGACAAAAAGGCGGCACAGCACTAGTCCCCCTGGCTGTCTTTCCTCGCCGCTTCTCAACGAATCCCGTTGGAGCTCATCCTAATCCTCAAGTTGACACGGACACAAAGTCAACTACTACTTAAAGCGGCGCACGTTCCTCCTTCACACTCAGAAGCCGAGCCGTCCTCACGCTGAGGACCTCGAAGAATTATCATTCCAAGTTTCTCCACGCTCATCTTCTCACCGCAAGGACTATTCCTGAGCTTGATGCAAGTTTGCCGAAAGATGGCGAGAGAGGAACATAGCCACTGTGGACTGTGGAGAGAGTGATTTTGAGGTTAACAACTTCTCATCGAGCACTGCACACCATCACTGCACTCCTTCGAAACAGCGCCACAGCGGTTTCCCTGTACTTTGTACCGTATAATTCCAAAATAATAATGGACATAGAGTTTCGAGTTTTCTGTCCACCAGGAGGTTGCCGAATCTCAGTCGTCAATCAACACAAATGGCATGCTCGCTCGAAGTTCGCCTTCGATCCACCAGGCGTTCTAGAATCTCGGCTCAAGAGAATCTCGAACGAAATTCATCTTGTGCATGGAGATATTATGATTGGAGTAAAAGAGCGTGGAGGTGAACTGGATGCGCTTATGTTGAGGCAGGGGTTTACTTTTGATGTTATGTGGGACGAGGAAGAGGAGAGATTTTCCCTGATTGAGTTGAACTCTTTCGGGACGAGAAGTGGTTGTGGTGCTTGTTTATTCCATTGCTTGAAGGATGGAGAGGCGACATATGGAAAGAATAGGGATGGGAATGGCGAAGTGGAATTCAGGAACTCCGTCGTGGGGTCGAAGGAGGTACGCTGCGCTGCTTTCGAAATTAAAGGTTGCATGGCCGATGGGGCTCTTTGCCTCATCAGTCGTGTATATGAGAGCGAGTTCGTGCTTCTAACTTCGATCAAGGGAAGAAATTTGATTTGATGTTCAATGAAAGGTCAAGATTGTACGTGGTGAAGCAAGGGGCTTCGTCACTGACTCAGTGCAGGGCATTTTTTGCATGACAATCCGGGACGAGATCCTTGAAGCCTATAGCAACTGTATCTGCACCAAATTTATTCTAGTTTTGATTGAAATGAATGCCCGAACAAGTATGATGACAGGCTTCTCGAATGGAAAGTCAGTTTCGATGAGTGAGAACGTCGACCTCCTTGGCTTGGGCTTTTAATGTTAGCCTTCTCAGACTGTATGTATTGACTTGATTTTCTTGAATAAGATTGCTGATAATCATTGACCAGATCTGGAGTTACTTGTAGTCTTGACTACTTGGGAAATCTGGGGGCAACTTCCCGCCATTGACTCTCATTAAGTCAATTACATCTAACAAAACCGGTTCGTCTTCAAGTCGAACTCTCAAGCATTGTGCCCTATCAGAGGTTCTGATCTTTGGCTTGCGTTCGTATGTGTCCCGGTAGATATGTAAAGACGTTGATTCATCTTCAGCGACACGACGGGCCCACCTTTCTGTCTTGAACGGGAAAGGTGGACATGAAGCTGGCGCTATGAGCTTCGAATCCTGGGCTCCAAACTCTACAAACGCCTGAAGCTGAGCGTCCGAGAGCTGGAAGATCTTGTTTCTCCCTCCAGGATAGATGAAGGCGTTTTGACACTGAATCTTGAGTGTAAATATTTGAATAGAGACGTCATATGAACCGAACCTACCTCTACACCCTGTTATTACAGGGGGCGCCACCAGTGGCGTGGAAGGCCCTAGAAGGCCCTGGAAGCCCTGATTTATCAGCATTAGTAAGCGGTGGAACGCCCTGGAATGCCCTGGAAGGGCCGTTGCCACAGAGGCTTACAGGGCCCGAAGGCCTATAAATACAGGCGTACCTGACCACTGTAGAAAAGAAATCAAGTCGTTTTTAGCACAGCAATTCTAGCAACAACACACCCGATTGCCCTCGATCGAAAAAAACCACGCCCCCAAAGAGCTCGAACTCTGCCCAATACCCCACCATATCTGCCACGCCTTGTGGATATTGCTCCCAGTCTTTGTACTAGGTGTGATAGAAATCTGTGGGATTTGGACGATACCGCACGGCACCATTGTCGGGTAGTGTCTGCCGGGGAGGCTTCTCAGAATGCTTGCCCACACCCCCTCCAGCGATCTCGTAAAGCCGAGCAGCAATGTCGTGACAAGTAACCGCAACTAGTTCCAGCAATCGAAGAGTGAACTCCTTTGTCCCAGCAGCAGTGTTTTGGTACCCTTGTACCGTAATGGCATTAAATTCGAGATTCCGAGGTGGGAGATTTATTTTGAATGTTTTTCACACCTCAACGGACTCAGGACATGCCTCGAGGCGAACTTCGATGTCGGAGCGCGGGTAGGCGTACATAGTCCAAACATCTCGGACCGGGAGGCCGTCAGTGATTTGTGAGAAATGTGGGGGGGAAGCAACAGCAAGTGAAGGAGCCCACATAAGCACCACCAACAACAATAACAGGGACTAAATAATAACAACGTAAAGCAAGCACTGCAACGTAACGTGAACACCAAAACTGCAAGGACTGAATCGTATTAGAAGTGAGGTTGTATGAAGTTAAGTTACAAAGTTGCGTTGGGAACCAGCCCTTATACTTTTAGCCTTGGTGATCACGTGTGCCCACGAACCATCAGCTAATGTTACCAGCCTGCAAAAACCCCCAAAACCACCATTTATCGAAGTAGGGCTTGCCCCGCCACAGTAAGTGAGCTGGGCGAGATCTGTCGATAAGATGCTTGAAAGAACGTCCTCGAAAGTGCTGAGATGGTCGCTGGTGAGGTTCAAGAGGGTGGCCTTTGAAATGCTTGCAACATCGGAGGAAGTCATCACTGTCGAAAAACTGTGCGCATAAACTTTTAGATTGTGCTTCGGCCAGAGGCAATGATAGATTATAGTCAGAATCTACGACCAAATGCCTGAAGCGAAAGTTGTAAATGAGGGTGAAAATAGAATTAGTGCGACGGAAGCTGCAGGAGAGCCCTCCGAGCGGCTACGGCCGCTGCTTAACTCCCCCGGGCTTCGTTAGGGATAACACTTACAAATATTCTGAGCAGCGAAATGATTCAAATCTGAAGAGTCTTGATGAAAATATAGAACACTACTGGAAATACCATCCCAAACTATTCAGAATTGCCTTTACTGTATCGAGGCTTCAGACTGTCGAGGTGCTTGAGAAGGATGTGCAACCGAAGCGAGGTCGCTAAATAATCAGGGGCTCGCTTGTATAAGGGGTAAAAGTGGGCGGTTGAGCGGTCCGGGCGATTGGCCAGTGACCGCTTCAATTTGGGTTTTACTCGAGCTGTTTCGTTGACTCGTCTCACATCAAATCGATTAACCTTAAGCGCCAAAACTTAACCTTATGCAGGGGCCGTGCCAGCGCTTAAATAGAAATTATAGAAGGGTCCGCGGCCAAGCGCCGAAAACCTTTCAACCGCCCACGTAAGAACACCGACCAGGCGGCTATCCTTCATCAAAAATCTAGCCTCGACCTTTGTCGCACTCATCTATACCCACTCATAATTGACCGCGTATATGCCGCGCTCTTGTTACTGCAGCCGTCTCGATCCGTGGTTCTGTCTCCAAAGTCGATCGTGTTGCTCACCATCATCTCTCTGTATCCACATCGCCAAAAGTTCCAGTCTTTGTCTGTCTTTCGCTGCCAACCTCGCTCTTACATCAACGCTCAGAGCTTTCAGTCACAACTTGCACCACTTCAGGCCAGTGTGAGGGCTCACGGTACATCAGCGTGAGCTTAATTCTCTGGCCCTTCTGAGTACTCGTTAGCTACAACCAGCGCGACTACCCCACGCCGCAAGAGATTGCAGTGCTCCAAGTACATCAAGAGCATTGCCGTTGCGCCGCGCCCTTCCCAAGATGTCTGTTCCTAATTTGGCCCTATCTGAAACCCCAACTTCAATGGGATCCGTGACAGAAGACAAGGAACAGGATGCGGGGAATGGCTTGACCTTAGAAGGGCCTCCTTTCGGATTGGAGAAGATATACGACTATGAGCCTGGAGGACATCATCCTGTTCATCTAGATGACCGCCTTGGGGAAGAAAATCGATATAAAGTCATCCACAAACTCGGAAATGGTGGATTTGCCAATGTCTGGCTACGCCGGGATCTGAAAGCTGGCAGCATGAAGTACGTTGCTGTCAAGATTCTCATGGCCGGATCATCAACCAATGAATGTGGAGAACTCTTGGTGAACAGATTCAAAGGAAAAGGCCTAGATCGGGAACTTGGAAGAAAGCATATATGTCTACCACTCGATCAATTTCAGATAGACGGCCAGAACGGATTACACCTGTGCTTCGTCTATCCTGTCCTCGGGCCTCTTACGTAAACAATCAGTCTGAAAACCCCGACAGAGATTTGCGAGAGATTGCCCACCAAGCTGTTCAAGGCATGTCCAGCCTTCACCGCCACGGAATTTGTCATGGAGGTTGGTGTTGATTTTCATTACTTATAAATCTGCAGGCTGGTATGTCTAACTTTTTGCCAGACTTCACACCACGGAATGTTTTACTACGTATCTCAAGTCTCGATGGTCTTACAGAAGATCAATTGTTAAAGGTATTTGGACAACCCATACAAGTGAAGGTTGTGACAACGACTGGCGAAACTCCATCCGATCCAACTGCTCCAAAATATCTCGTCAAACCGGTTGATTTCTACAGTGTCGACTCGCATGACGAACGAAGCTTGTCTCATTGACTTTGGGGAATCATTTAAAGTCTCGAGCCCACCAGAAGATCTTGGTATTCCCCAAAGCTACTGCTCACCAGAATTGGTTTTCGACAAAACCGCTGGAGTAGGAAGTGATCTCTGGGCGCTCGGATGTACGCTTTTCGAAATCCGAACGGGCAGGAAATTATTCAATACATTTGACGGGGATGTAGATGATCATATTTACATGATGGTACTCATACTTGGGAAGCTTCCAGAGCCGTGGTGGTCTGCATGGGAGGCGCACAAAGATTCTTTCGAAGAAGAACCTGACTCTGAAGGCCGAGCTATAAAGATAAATGAACTTACGAAGGAAACCCAAAGTCCTACGGGCCAAGCAGACATTCCAAAACCTCGTTCAATTCGAGACGCACTGGCCCGTGGACTTGTAGCTACGAACTATGGCTCTATGAGAATTCGTCAACATCGAGACATACCTAAGAATGAGATTGAGATATTTGCTGATCTTCTTGGGAAGATCTTGAAGTATGATCTGAGGGAGCGGCTTAGTGCTGTTGAAGTGCTAGATCATGAATGGTTCAAAATGTGAGTCGCAGTATTTTGGCAGATTGCGAGAGTTGATGTTTAGGCTTCTGATTGTCATCGGCCCAACAAAATCACATCTGTGAATGTCACTTATGAACTAGAATAGAGAATGGCAAATGGTTTAAAGACTTGCGTCCTTCAAATGACTTGAATCATCGATGTCGATGTGAGTAATGACGTGATAGCAGCATTCATCACCTGAATGTCTTGGTCATCTTTGCAGCGGTAGAAAACCCTCAACACTGGTTTCTACAGAACTATCAGGTCACCGCGGTTGTTCATAACTTTCCTCTGGATGAACCGGACTAGACTAAGCACCAGCCTAGGAAACGGGGAACAGAAAAAAAATTTCTTATTGCCCCCATGGCCCTTCAAACTTTAGCCAGCTTTGGTGGCGTCTCTGCATCAGTTTTAAATTCCTCGCGATTTTTAACCAACAGATTTGAGCGTGATTTAATTTTGCCTAGCTGCTGGGCCATAAGGCATTACGAGCCTACCGAACTAAGTCTGGTTTTTAGCGATATTTTCAGGCATTCCCACACCAAATTCGCCAGCTTCTTAATATATAAATAAATAACAACTGATTATTTCTTTTTAAAATTCGAGTTATTTAATTAAAAGAAGCTAAATTGAATTTATCTTAAACAAATTTAGAATTCTTATTAAAATTCAAAAAGCTAAAAAGTTGCTTCAGGGCTCGTTAGTGCGCAAAGATCGCTAAAAACCAGACTTAGTTCGGTAGACTCGTTAGGTTTGAACGAATAAAATGGAATAAGAATCAAAGATGAAATATAATGTAGTTCGACGAAAGTGCAATAACGTTTTAACAAGTTTCACATACAACTTCTATTACTAAGGCAGAAATTCCTCTCCTGCTGTATACTTGAAGCGCAGATCCATAAAGATATGATGCCAATGAGTGACTATTTCGGGCAAGGACGGATTAAGAGTAAATGCTGCAAGTGCTAGCTAGGTCTGGCAGGTGTAAAGAAGTGAGTAAACGTACCTGGGCAGATTTAACATTATCTACTTCTCCCGTCATGGACATTCGAGCCTGAGAGCGAATTGTGCTGGGATGCATCTGCATATTAAACTGCTCTGTGGTGTAGACTTCACGAATAAGAGTGCACCTAGTAAAATAAAGAGGCTTCATTCACTATTATGATGGTAGAGATTAAAGATATTAAGATGTATATTAAGATTTATGGGCTTCAGATTCGTGGTTTCAAGTTTTAAGATATTGCGACTTCAGATGTTGACATTTAAGACGTCAACATTTAAGAAATTTAAGATATAACTAGAGTCTTTCTTAAAAAATACCAATAAAGAAGACGTGAGTTGAGGTCTATAAGTAAAGTCGAATTTTCTAAGTACTGTTCAGCTAGCGATTTTATCCTAAGTACAGTTCGCCTGCTAATCTAGATCACTAGTACAGGATCGCACAAGGTGGATATCTAGGCCACATCGCAGATCTTTAGAGCCTTACTCTTTCTTATGTCTAGCTGTTCGTTCGGCTAACTCCTGTATTCCGCTATTAGCTCGTGTGTAAGATTTCGAAAGTCTGACACAGGTATTGTCGCTTACTCACAGCCGTCATGCATGTAGTAATACAGGCAAAAACGTTAATTTTGCAACATATTTCTGCACAAAAACACTGATTAGAGGTGTTGAGCACCCCTCGTATCTGCAAATTGACTAACCTAAGCAAATTCCATTTTCCTCCTGTCACATCGTTCTCTCCGTGCCTCCACTTCCTTCAGCTCTTCAGTCATGCCTGCTGCGATTGTTACAGCTCGTACACTGTACGACAAGATCTTCGAGGAGCATATAGTGAGTCGAACGTCGCTCAAGGCTAGACCAACACTGATACAGGCAAGGTCGATGAGAACTCTAACGGCACTGTCACCCTCTATATCGACCGCCACCTCATCCACGAAGTCAGCAGTCCTCAAGCATTCGAAGGCTTGCGAAATGCGGGTCGTGCTGTCCGCAGACCCGAATGTGTGCTCGCTACAATGGACCACAACGTCCCGACCACCTCACGTGCAAGCTTCAAGACCACCGCAGAGTTTATTGAGGAGGCAGAGAGCAGAATCCAATGCGAAACCTTCGAGCAGAACGTGGCAGACTTCAACATAATGTACTTCGGCCTTGGAGACAAGCGACAAGGTATTGTACACGTTATTGGGCCTGAGCAAGGCTTCACACTTCCAGGGACAACCATCGTATGTGGCGATTCACACACCAGCACTCATGGAGCATTCGGTTCACTCGCACATGGTATTGGCACCAGCGAAGTTGAGCATGTTCTTGCTACACAAACACTTATGCAGAAGCGTAGTAAGAACATGAAGATTGAGGTCAATGGCAATCTCTTGCCAGGAGTCAGCTCCAAGGATCTCATACTACACATCATAGGCAAGATTGGTACTGCTGGCGCAATAGGTCATGTCATTGAGTTTTGTGGATCCACGATTCGCAACCTCAGCATGGAAGCAAGAATGACAGTCTGCAATATGTCAATAGAGGCTGGTGCCAAAGCAGGACTCATCGCTCCTGATGAGAAGACTCTGCGTTTCATTGATGGTAGACCACTTGCGATAAGCTCGGAACGTGATCCAAAAGGCTGGGCAAAAGCAACACAGTACTGGGCAAGTCTGCAAAGTGATTTAGGAGCTTGCTGGGATAAAGAAATTGAGATTCAAGCAGAAGATGTCTCTCCGACTGTTTCTTGGGGCACCTCACCTGAAGATGTGGTGCCAATCACTGGAGCTGTCCCACGACCATCAGATTTCACTGGCGCCAAGAGAGAAAGCTGTGAACATGCTCTACACTATATGGATCTTGTCCCAGGAATCAAGATGACCGACATCAAGATTGACAAGGTTTTCATTGGTTCTTGCACAAACTCCCGGATCGAGGATATTAGACTCGTGGCTCAGCTTGTCAACGGCAAACGAATACCACAGCATGTGCATGCCATCGTTGTCCCAGGATCTGGATTGGTAAAGCAAAAAGCCGAGCAGGAAGGACTCGATAGAATGCTGGTAGATGCTGGCTTTGAGTGGCGAGAGTCTGGATGTTCGATGTGCGTGGGAATGAATGCAGATGTGCTTCTTCCTGGTCAGCGATGCGCCAGCACAACCAACCGAAACTTTGAAGGTCGACAAGGTGTCGGTGGTCGTACACACTTGGTCTCACCAGCACTAGCCGCGGCTGCAGCACTAAAAGGTCGACTTGCAGATATCAGAGAGATCGAAGGCTACGAGAAAGTAGTCGCAAGATCTAAGACTTCGGTGAACCCAGTCAAGATTTCCATTGAGGATGACAGTGTGCAGGGAAAATCCATCTGCGAGCAGCATATTGAGATCAAAGGCATATCGGCGCCAAGGTCGACTGTTGGATCCACTGGCATGGACAGGTTTACAATCTTGAAAGGCACAGCAGCGCCTTTGAGAAGGAGTAATATCGACACTGATATCATCTTACCGAAGCAATTCTGCAAGACCATCAAACGAGCTGGTCTCTCCAAAGGTCTATTCTTCGACTGGCGCTTCGATGAGCGTGGCAACAAAAGGCCGGGCTTCATCCTCAATCGCACACCATATAATGACGCGAAGATCTTGGTGGCTGGATCTAATTTTGGATGTGGGTCTTCAAGAGAACATGCTCCTTGGGCACTATTAGACTTTGGCATACGATGTATCATTGCCAGTTCATTTGGCGAGATATTCTACAACAATTCCCTTCAGAATGGCATACTGCCTCTTATCGTAGAGCAATCTGTAGTGGATCTTCTGATGGAAGAAGCAGATGCTGGGGGTGAACTTGAGGTTGACTTGACGCAGAGCGTCATCAATAATAGTAGTGGTCAGAAGCTCGCCGACTTCGACGTGGACAGGTACCAAAGATATCGTCTTCTGAACGGGATTGACGACATTTCGATAACGCTAGAGCTCGAAGCAAAGATTATCGACTTCGAAAGACGAACATCTCTAAGAACACCTTGGCTAGCCGGTCCTTGTCACTCGCGGAGATCTGAGAGCCTGGAAGAGCTACGGCTTATTCCTGAAGTCGTTCAAATCGACGCAGCATCATGCAAGTGGTAAGTAAATAGTATATAAAGCATGTCTGTATTGAGTGGCTGTCCAAATTTGTATATTACATCCTGAATATGCTGATTCTTCTCAAAACTGTTCCTTCACCTTCAAGGACGTAGTCTTGATGCATCTCGCGGGAAGAGCACAGTTTCTCGTATATCTGCAGCACCCAAGAACCCCTGTAGAAAGCGATTGAGTCCAACTGGGGGCTTTGGGTCAGTTTATTTATGACAGAAGTGATCATTGTGACTTACTTGCAACGCCACCAAGAGGTGGCATACCAACCTCATGTGCTTCTACAAATGGCTTCCATGCTACGGAGTCAGCATCAATTGGATGCTTGCGTGTTGCCATAGCATGACGCAATTCCTTGTAGTCGTGAATACATTGGTACCCAGTGCTGATCTCTTGACCACACATGATGATGTCTACTGAGTGTGTATCCACATCATTATCTCTTGAGGCATAAACGTTGTATGGTCTCGTACTCCGTGGAAAGTTTGTCACGAAAAAAATGTCTGTGGCAGGTCCGACTATCGACTCGTCGCTTGCAAGATACTTGCCCAGAATAGCTTCTTCCTCTTTACTGTGATGTGGTCAGTACATGGGCACACTTCTGCTATGATCTAAACCTACGTGATGTCGACGAGATCATCGGTCTGACGTCCAAGTACATCTCTCAATATCTGCTTTGCCTCACTGAACTTGAGTCGAACCATACGACCTTTATCGTCAAGCCCGAGCTTGAAGTCACCAGCTCGAGGATAGATCCTTCTGGCAGCCTTGGTAAGTTTACTATATCTCTCACAGTTCTGGAGTGCATGTGTCATAGAGATGATGAACTTTTCGGAGAACTCCATGATCTCTGTCCAATCTCTCTTGATAGCCCACATGATCTCAAGAGTGGTGAACTATATATCCGTCAGTCGGTTGAGACACCACCGGCGACTACTAAGGTACTAACCTCAGTCATGTGCCTAGCAGTAACGTTTTCCTCTCGACGGAAGACGGTGTGAACATCGTAAACACGTTCAAAATCAGCGGCGAGTGCCATCTCAAGGTGGACATCTCCAGTCTGTGACAACCACGCTGTCTCCCTATCGAAATAGTTCAAAGCGAATTGCTCATGCTCATCTCCTGGAAATTCCCAGCCGATTAGAGCAGGCGTTGGTATTCTCCAGAAGTCTAGCTCAGCTAATTGCCCAACAGCGAGCTCAAAGACGGCGGAGAACAGCTTGGCCACAGCGGCATTGGCAGAAACACGAGCATCCAGGATCCTGTTGTCGAAGCGAAGCTGGACCGCCTCAGGTGTCATTGCCATTGCATCATCCTTCACTTCTCCAGGCGCACCATGTGATAGGATATTCTTGGAAATACCTGGCTTTGCCTCAGCCAGGACATGCAGCTTTGAGATACTTGATAATTCCTTTTCTTGCTGAGCATCATACTCGTCGATGAGTGTCACACGAAGCAAAGTCTCTGGTGTCAAATGTTGTGCTTTTGTAAATGTCTGAACATCGACAGCTGAGCTCTTGATAACTGCTGGCGTGAACTGATCGGCGTAGCGGAGTAGTATGACAACTGCTTCTGGTCGTACTGACTCAAGACGATGAACTCGTGCGTCGAAGACTCTGGATTTACAATTTGCATGAGCACCATTGATGACTTCACCATCAGTATGAATCGCAGAAGGGCTCATCTTGATTGCTTTATCTGTTTGGTGATGGCGTATTATGATGAGAGTTCAGTTCGACGAAAGACGCAGATTCGTGTGTGCAGGAGCAAGCATCATCTTGTGCTCATCATTTCTCGGTAATGTCAGTGTAGGCATGATAGACTCACACACCCTCGACCTTCGCAGATCTTGCTCGCAAAGGCATCAGCGGCTTTGCTTAGTTGGCTGTATCACTTATTCCACGAGCCTGGCGCTATTGAGGATCAAAGGGGCTGACTACGCGTATGCTATCCGGTGGGCCTCGCTCTCTCATGCAAAACCTCACCACCTTAACCGACATACAGTAGCCTATTAGCGGCACATCATTTTCGCATTAATGCAGAACTGCCACCGAGCCTACTGTAACAAGAACCTGCTCAGGGCGTGCTTTCGCATGCTTACGATATGTCTCCGCTGATTCCTGTGTAAGCTTACAAGCGATGCTTCGTTTTATCACTCGGCTTACTATGCTGCGCTGTCAGCATACATGTCGCCATAGCAGCTCATCAGGCACATAGCAGAGGCTGAGATACCCAGCAATACACCTAGCATGTCATGCTATCGATCAATCAATGGAGCTTTGTGATTTCCGAGAATAGTCACAGCAGCGATACCAAAGATGCCTATGTGAGTCGGTCGTGCGTTATGCCAGGTCATAGACACTGAAGTCTTCTAGGCTCGAAGATCCATCGACGAAGTATCGTCAATTTAAGTCAGTTGACCTTCCAAATCGGCAGTGGCCCTCGAAGAAGCTCAATCGCACGCCAAGGTGGCTATCTACTGACCTCCGGGATGGCAACCAATCTTTGGTCAATCCGATGAACGCAAGACAGAAGCGAAAGTATTTCCAGATGCTCGTGGAACTGGGCTATAAGGAGATCGAGATCTCTTTTCCGTCGTCTGGACGAACTGATTGGGACTTCACACGCGAACTGGTCACAACGCCAGGCTCCATCCCTGACGATGTTTGGATACAAGTCATGACGCCTTGCCGAAAAGACCTCATCGATCAGACACTTGCAAGTGTCAGAGGGGCCAAAAATGTCATTCTTCATCTCTACATCGCTACGAGTCACTGCTTCCAATCCCTTGTGCTCGGGAAGACGCATTCAGAATGTAAAGACCTTGCCGTCGAGTGCACAAAGTACTGCCGCTCCTTGACCAAGGACAGTAAAGATTCCGGGGTAGAGAATTGGATTTTTCAATTCTCACCAGAAGCATTCTCAGATTCTGACCTCGACAAAGTCGTTGATATATGCGATGCTGTCAAGGATGTCTGGCAGCCAACTGAGCAGGATAAAATGATCCTGAATCTCCCAGCTACCGTCGAACTGTCAACTCCAAATATCCTCGCAGACCAGGTCGAGTATTTTTGCACCCAAATTTCGCGGAGAGACACCGTCGTGGTGTCACTCCACCCACACAATGATAGAGGCTGTGCAGTTGCGGCTGCTGAATTGTCACAGATGGCTGGCGCAGAAAGAGTGGAAGGCACATTATTCGGTAACGGCGAACGAACAGGAAACGTCGATCTTGTGACATTAGCGCTCAATTTATACACACAAGGCATCTCACCTGGATTGGACTTCTCGAACCTTGACAGAGTAAGGGAAGCCGTGGAGAGCATCAACAACATTCAAGTTCCAGCACGCTGGCCCTATGCTGGGTCACTCGTTACATCTGCCTTCTCAGGATCGCACCAAGATGCTATCAAGAAAGGAATGAATCTACGGAGCAAGCAGGGAGCTGCCTATTCCGACCACTGGGAGATTCCCTATCTACCATGGGACCCACAAGATTTCGGGAGGACCTACGAAGCTATCATCCGAGTCAATAGCCAGTCAGGCAAGGGTGGTGTGTCATGGATCATACAACAAAAGCTCGGACTGGATCTGTCGCGAGGACTTTCGATTGAGTTCTCGAAGATTGTGCAAAACCAAGCAGATCTACATTGTCGCGAGCTTATGGCAAGCGAGATTTGCGATCTATTCGAGAAGTCATACGATTTGGATCAAGGAAGCGATCAGCTCAGGATTGAACATCAAGCATCACGTCGGGACTCCGCAATATAACTACCTATCGAGGCTGGCAAGAAGGGATGGAGTAACATCGTTTGCGAGTATGAATTTAGTAGCCACTGGCACAGTTTCCACTCAGACTGATCATGCATTGTCAGCATTCCAAGCCGCACTAAAGTCACAAGGACTGAATCTGGAGATATTGGAGTGTTCAAGTAAAAAGCTGGATCGGGTGGGTAATCAGTTTGAAAAAATCATCTTCATCAAGAGCATAATAGCAGGATCTCGTCGGCATTTCTGGGCGCTAGACATAAGTGACGATTTTGTACATTCAGCCTTGATTGCTTTCCATAAGTTAGCGAACTTGATTTTTTTGTTAGCAGACGAGTATTCTACGTATCTACTGATGTTTTGTGTATACATGCTTGCTCAGAGAGCTGCTAGATATTTAGGGCGACCGCAATGGAAATTTACAGTCTGCTATAGTTCCATTTAGAAAAGACAGATCTCATTTCTATTTATAAATTTACTACCCTTCGAGCTTTCTCCATCTGAATCAAATCAGGGGTCGACGATGTCAAATTATAAAAATGCTTGATGGCTTCCTGAATATGCGAGTGCATATCGAATGACCATATGCTCTTCCACCATTCTGGAACATTGAGGGGCTTGAGTTTGGCAGGATCCAATCCCATTTGCCCAGTCAGCACCTTAGCTGCTTCTCGACTTCGTATCATGATATGCTCTGGGCGACCACGTCTAGTCTGATCGAAAGTTTCCAAGGCAGCTTCGAGCTCAGTGCTTGACTTGACCAGTCCCAGCAGACAAGCGAGCACAGCAGCATCTTCCATCGCCATACAAGCTCCCTGTCCCAGCCAAGGAATAGTTGAATGTGCAGAATCACCCATGATGCACAATCGAGACTGGTAATAGGTCGACGCAAATGGACTCTCCCATTGAGTGTACAGAGCACCAGCGCCCGACTCCGAGGACAGAATAATGTCGAGGACAGCCGTTCTGAAATCCACATCCCATGCAGAGAAGGCGTCCTCGAGAAACTCTCGAGTAAGTTCAATCTTCCAGTCGGAGCTGTTGATTCCATTGGCAGCAGCTGCAGCAACAATGACATTGTAGACCTCGCCATTTGTATTTGGCACGAATAGCATGGATGCCCCTTCGCCAATGAGTGCGACTTCAACAGGCTTGAAGGGGTCAAACAGATCTGTCCCAAACTGGTCTGCCGCCTTCTGAGGTGACATTCGCGCACAGGCGTCCCAATAGCCACCAAAGACTGCTTTGTTCTCAGAGCCAAGGATGACATCTCGAATTTTCGAGCGGATGCCATCACAGCCAATCACAGCATCAGCCTCATGTACGGTGCCATCCTCGAAGTGAAGAGTATAGCGTCCGTCAGAACCTTCTGGTGGTTGGGTCACAGATGTGAGCTTTTTATTTGGATGTAAGCAGTCGTTCGGCAAGTGTCGCAGAAGTTCTTCCAGCCATTTAGATCTCATGACCGAAATGATACCAGCTGGAAGTTCGAAAAGCTGCTCCCCTTTATGCTCACCAACAGCCTAAAGACGAGTCTGTCAGGCCGAAGATAAAGATAGCTAGGTTTAGGATGTACATACAGCCAAGTACTGAGTCGAAGTCATTGCCATAGCGCCAGCATTTACCATTGCCTGGTCCACATCCATTCCCATTACCCTTAATGCGCTGACAGCGTTGGCCGCCAAGCCGACAGAGGCACCTCGCTCTGTGAAGGTTGCTCTGGCTTCGAAGATATCGAACTGGATGTGAGAATACTGTAGTAGTCCATTAGCAAGTGTACAGCCAGCAATGCCTCCACCAACGATTGCGATGCTGATTTTATGAGACATTGTACAATATATGCAGATAATAATTCATGTAAGGCGAAACAACAAGAGCCTACTCTACCTCTGTGCCAGCAACAGCACTATAGATGACTCCATCAATACATGTTGTGGCAAGGACTTATCATCCCCACTTGAATACTTATTGTGGGCCTTTGGGTAACGCCATCTTGAAACCTCGTCTAGATCCCGAAATAGGGCACATCAGATATCAGGTGCTTTCCAGAATTGCAATTGACTAGAGACCGTTGATTTGGCCAGTGCGGGCGTGGTGTTACCTAAGAGCCCACAATAAGTATTCAAGGGGAGGAAGGGGGGGAGGGTAAAGGCTGACCAAGATAATGTGTAATATCTATTATTAGTGTACCTAGGAAGGGATAACGCGGCAGTCAAAAGCAATCCTTCGTGCAGCTTTACCGTCAGAAGGGCCCAATGGCAGGACGGCCAGCCTATTGACCTTAAGGGCGGCAATAACATTGGCATCACCAACACATCTCCGTACCATCTTCTTGCATAGTAGCAAGATCTACAAACCACAAGCCAGAAGCAGCCGAGCGGGGCACGCGGGGCATTTAGCCGGGGCTGCGAAGCTGCGGCGAAGGTGCGGCTTGTCAGGCTTGAATTTGTGCCTGCCTCGGTTCGCTCCTCTCTACGGACGTGCTCCGTAGATCTCTAGGGTCTTAGAAAATAGCCCCTGATTCAGCAGAGGCCATGGTCGCATTGTAAGGCCGAGCGGATCTTCCCCGCACGAGGATTCCCCATTATTTATTTGATCAAGGACCTCAAGGACCCCTGCACTAAAGTGCTATCCCTTCGTCTTATAATGAGGTGACTTATGCTAGTAGGGATAACAAACAGGGAAAGGCTTCCTGGGCAGCCCTAGATAGGTGGACGGAAGGGGCACAGGAAGAGGCATATGAAGAGGCACATGAAGAGGCACCAGAGAAAGCACCGGGGGTTTATTACAAAGGACGACGTGATGCGTGCTAATGGTTAACATACTACAGATATTTCCGAATGCTTTACGGAAGTTTACTAGAAACGATCGAGCTCTAGCACACCCGAGAGGGCGAATAATCACACAGGTGATCTTTGCAGAAGTCTAGCATCTCGCCGAAGCAAAATTGATGGATATAAGACTTATGCAACGCAGGCCTGTGGCGAAGGATTGCAGTTCCGGCGGTGAGGCAATCCTACTGTAGTTGGTCAACTGCCCGGCCAGTTAGTCACTAGTTGTGTTGGTCTGTGAGCCGGAATATACCAAGTATATGATACTTCCCATCTCTACCCGCGCCACTACCGTTGCCTTCAAGGACTATCTCTGTTAACTACTCTTGTTACTTGGGTAGGCTAATGTGGATGATGAACACCACACCGCGTTCACGATCATCACCTGGCCGGACCCGCCGTCCGAAACCTATTAACCTAGGCTTGATGAGACCTGGTGAAGACTGGAGAAACGTTCCAGATAGCGCAGAACGACGAAAGCTTCAGAACCGGATAGCCCAGAGGTCGTACCGTAGGTCAAGACTTACTCTCACGATACAAGATGTCTCACGCATTCGCAGGATCTGGTATGCGAGCTCGTAAGAATGAGATAGAAGAGTTGAAACAGCAACTACATCAATACTGTAACAGAGAGGATGACAATAAATCTGTCTCACCGCCGCCGCAGGCAAGTCAGCAGCGAGTAGCTGCTAATTCCCCAGACGAGGTAGGAAATAATTATAGGTGATATTGATAGACGGCTAATCTACCACAGTCCCAATCTACCTCTTCACAACAAGACTCTCTGAGAAGCGGCTTAGGAGATGTACAGACCGACATTGGAGTGCATAATCGAGGTACTGCCTCTGTGTTTGCACCTACACCAAATTCGCAGACAGGCTCAGACGGACAACTCAGCACGAACAGCAACATCGACCTCTCACCCTTTTATAGAGCACCGCACACCCATTCGCACCTATTGCCGATGATTCATAGCAATTTGAACACAATACCCCTTCAGAACATGCCACTCACACATCACAACGACACAACGACGCAGAGTGCTGAGTCGGATCAGCCATGGGATATATCACTCTGGCCGTGGTCACCACCACCCGAGGCTGATACTCCAAAGACACAATACCGCGAGTCGAGGACGCCTCCTACAGCAACCTGCGTCAGTCCAACATCTGTAGCACTGCAGCCAAGACCACACACCTCAATACTGCATCTTTCCATCGCAAGTGGCAACTGTGACATTTTGAAGATGTTGCTGCAGGCTGACGAGATCTACATCGACGAGGAGGATAGTGCGGGTTATACACCCTTACAGTGTGCTGTCATGGCTGGACGTGCGGACATGGTTGCTTTACTGCTCGAACATGGTGCTGACATCAATAATTGCCGAGACTAAAAGCCTGTTGCAATATATATATTGGTAGAGTAGGCAGGCGGCGTTGTTCTGATTTGCGAATAGCAAAAGCTTGAACATTGTCTCTGACGTATTCATACCATAGGTGTTCTAAAACTTCAAAAACTGAAGCATGCCACGTGCAAAGGCAATGACTTCTCATCACCCGAAATGGGCACCCTAGAGACGCTAGTGTCTTACCTATCGAATGACCCTTGATCGTTAAGTAGTTACGTTACTGTACTACAGAAGCTAAAAACGCCACCCGAGCCGGACCGGACCGGATCCTCACAGTAGTTACGACCAGCCGATGGCGCTCTACGTAGTAAGCACTGTTGGTAGCGGATGGCGTTCTATGGCGCACGACTGGAATCAAAAATACTTACGTGCTGGGCTTACGACGCATCTATGTACGGTAAAAGTGACGCTCCGCGGCTCTCCGGGGGCCACTGACGTGGAGGAGGGCTGGGTGATGGATACTATAGCAAATAGCATAGTGCCGAGGTAGGGTACAACGCTTCACATGTTATTGTCGACAAATTAATTAGTGTGATGGACCTAATCGGAGAGATGGTCTGACATCCCTATAATCAATCCGTTAAGTATTCTTAGAAAGATAATTACGATTCTGAATTTGTGTTAAGCATCGTTATATGTCCCCTAGAAATTTAGGGATTATTATTCTATCCTAAAAACTAGAATCCCTTACCCCTATTTGTGAACAGTCCTGATTTTATAACATTTTTGCTAAAATATAAACTTTCTTATATGCCATTTTGAGATCCTACTCGCTCTCGCTTCTCTATATAGAGGATGTATAGTTGTTGCTTGCTCTTCTCGCACGTCTAAAAGTATATCCTCAAAACTGTCGCACAGACTAACTCCGCGAAATACCCTTAAAATACCTGGACGTAATCGGCAACCCATTACCCACAGTTCCCATAACCCACACAGAAGGCAAGGCAGGAGGACGCCGCGTACGGGCCGACAACTGCCGAGAGTACCAAAACTCCCAGGGCTCCCAGTAAACGCTACGCCCTTTTCGCACTCCCAGTAAGCACAATGCACCAGTAAGTACAACGCCCAGTAAGCATAACGCCCTCCCGGCACTCCCAATAGCCCGTAGAATAACCCTATCCGTTGCGCTGCCACCAGACACCCCCCCTCTTACTAGCATTGGTAAGCAAGGAACACCAAAATTTGTAACTAAAGCTTACTATATTTCAGCGACCACATCACTGAAATTCAGGGCATGGATCGCTAAGCTTTAGGCAGACATGCCTGAGTGTTAAAACGCGCGATCTCGTTGGCTCGCTTAGCTCGCTTAGTTTGTGTCGGAGAAAAAGGGGCCAATATTGACAACATGCGCAAATGCAACAAATGGATACTGTTACTGAACCCCAATTGACAAACAATTTAAATTCATTGCTTTACGAATACGGTAGCTATATTAAAAGCAATTTCTCAAGTTTGCATTGAATTCGGAGCGCGCAGCATTGAGAAATCAGACGTTGTCCACCTTGGGTTTTGGTGTTCTCGTCTGTTAAAATCGGCCATTTGTTTCTCCTACAGAGAGCCTGGTAGCAGCGCAACGAATAGCATCGCCTATAACATAAGCACTGCACCCAGCATGCCCAGTGCTCGCGCCTACCATAGTTATTCTGTGCAGTTGACAGTATACTTGATTTGCCCTAAATCGAGTTCTCTAGGCGACCTTCTGATTCTGTTACGTGTATTGATGTTACAACTCATCCGGCTAGGTGGAACCGACATATATAATATAAAGTACTCTTCTCATTACACCTTGGTGGTAACGGTAAACAGCTTTTCTTTTAGTGTAAAGTGGCCACCCTACTTCCGAGTTGCCCCCCCGCCTCAATCACGAGTCTGTATGCAGGTAGTAAGTGATGAGGTGATTGTCACCTTCCGCCTGGGTGATGCGATGCGGAGCACTTCTCAGTCTACCTTCTGATAGCCTTTCCAAGGCTTCACCAACATTGACAATGTGCAAATCTTCTGCCATCTCGATCAATGCCCATCCACCAGGCACTGGGGCCGGAATCTCGATGAAAGGCGTGATGTGATACAGAATGGTCAGAAGACCGTCATCAGCGTGTGAGGACATCAATTGCGTTCCAGCTGGAGCCCTTGCGATTCCCAGGCCTAGATTGCTCTTGCCTGGTCGTTGAGAGTTGGCTGCGACGGAGGCTGACATCGGCGGCTCGAGAGACGAACAGAGGATACTGGCGATCTTTCTCAAGATAGAATCGCTGCTATTGGTGACATTCTGGAGACTAGATCTGATGGCATGGAATTCTTCAGGCAATGCCAGCTTGCCGCTCAGCTCTTCCTCCCGGGAAAGCTTTCGAAGTTTGTTAACCTCTGACTAGCACAACGTCTGGAATGTTCCTCACCTCGAGAATGTCAACGTTTGTATCATTAAACCTTTCATACCTGCAAGCATATGTCAGTGAGTCTTATCGACGAGTTCAAACAAAAAATTATCATTACCCTCGATCTGGCACGCCAGTGGCATACTTCATCTTGGTTTCCACATCATGCTCAAAAAATACTGTTTGAGCATCATCCACGATGCGTAAGTCCTTCAGCAAGTTCTGGGTGTTCGTCCCGCTCAAGTCCAAGTGGAAGATTCCTATCTTACGACAGGTGTCCAGGAGCCTCGACTTTTCAGTAGCATCTCCATTAAGTAAGCGCTCCCATTTGATCACCTCAAGTTTGACAGACATCTTATGGTTGAGCTGAAAGAGCTGGCATGCCGGTAGAAACCTCAAGTCATAACCAAAGCAAAGTATTCTACAATATATCTAAGCAAACCTGTCTCTGCTTTGTCGCCCTCTCTGCATAGGGAAGATCTATAAGCAGAACACAGCTTGACTGATGCTAGTCTTTGCATACAGTAAGCTCATGCAATTTCATGCAGGGATTTCTGGCTTTGGCGCTACTGGCTGACAGACGCATGTTTAAACGATTACCACGCTCGCTACGATGACTGACTAGAACTCACCATGTGCTATAGGACTCAACTTCCCAATCAGCTGCTATTGGCGACGCCTGCATAGTGGTTCAAGGAATGCACAAAAACTTCTGCAGATGCATTTTGCATTATATTCTATAATATATCCTGAAGTCTCGAAATATAATACATGATATTGCGTCTGGACGACCTTCAGACCAAAGACGTTTGGAGTTGCTCCCTTGCCATATAATAGCCAACGAGAAATTGACAAAATTGGTAACGATTCATCTGCAAAATTTCCAAGCACAAGTCGAAACAATGCTGCTTCTGTGCCACGATCTGACGCAATGCCAGCCTCGCTTTGCTCGGCAACAGGTCAGATCTCGACAGGACAGCGACTTCGAGATCGAGGAATGCTCGTGCCAAGCCAACAAGGAATGCCTCATTGTGAATAGGGACCATCGACCATCCGAGTACACTGAGACTGCACTCAATGGCGTTCGAATATTCAACTGTTGCGCTCGACAGCACATCATTCAGACATTCCGGCTCTGGAAGTCCATGATGCAGTATCATTTGTACGCCAATAGCAACAAGGTCCAGACTCGAGTCACCTAACTGCTCATCCATGCCTGCTACGCCAGCCGAATCTAAATTGTAACCCATTTCGGCGTGCAGAATCTTGACAATGTAAGATGTAAGATTATCGATTGTATGGAAGGGAGAGTTGACAACATTCTCGAGGATGGAGACATGAGCAAACCAGAGCGGAAGCAATGCTTGTATATGTAGTGTAGAAGCATCGATTGGTGCTTGAGGGACGAAAGATTGCTCTTGCCTGATTCTGTAGTCTGGCACTGCACTGCTAGAGCAGACGGGATGATCGATTGCAATGTCCTGACCCGGCTCCCCTGAAGTGCATCGGTGACCGACCATTTGCCAATATCCTACGTCGTTCGGCACATCTTTTGGCACCAAAGAATCGATCCAGGTGCGAAGGAGGTGGACCTCAGAGTTTGTGAATGCGCCGAACATCTTGCCTTTCCAAGACAATTCGCGAATAAGTCGGCTTCTACCACTATCGCCCTTGATAATCCACGGTCTAGCATTGGCAAGGGCGCTCAGGAATTTGGTCTTCGACTCTGCGTCATTGTACTTATTGTGAGATGTTAACCAGTCGGTAAGAGTCTGTTCATGAATTCGTACCCTGCTCCCACAATGAATTTGACGAGAAAGCTGAGCCTTGTCGCTCAACATACCAGCAACCGTAAATTCGAATGTTTGCATCGTCTCTTTACCGTCTAGACTTTGCGACAAGAGATAGCCACTTTGGATGCGGCTCCAAGTCTCCTGTACGGACTCTGGATTGATTTTGCTAACATATTCCAGATATTGATTAACTATTGCCACAGCCATTGCCGAGTGACCAGAATGTCCGTTGTCAATCGATATATGCAGCGAGTAGTACAGTCCAGATATGCCAAACTCGGGAAGTTCTTTTGATGCCTTTAAGGTTTGGTGCGACAGTCGCTCGAAATGCAAATTGAAGCCAAGAATCTCAGGTAGAAAGTCGTTCGGGAAGAGTGATATCAGGAGTTGTGCCAGAGCTGCCTTCCAAATCTGTGGATTGTTCATGCCATGTCTTTCGAGGATGAAGCTAGCATCGTAGCTAGCAGGGAGCTGGACACCGACGACACGCAGAAGTTCTCGATAGATGAATATGTGATTCTTCTCAAGATCTCCATCTCCAAGTTCCTCTGACAAGGTCTGCCAAGCATGTCTCGTTATGCTTCTGAGAGCAAATGGTGTTGTGATCTTGTGTACACGACATAGCCACACTCCATCAATAAGGTTCAGTGGTGCGTAATCTTTGAGCCATTCGCGGGCACCTTCGCGGTCTTGAAAGAGTTCTGGCGGGTGTCCGGCAGCTCGCCGCTGCGTATAGCGCTCCCATTCCTCAAAAGTGTCTTGTGCTTCTGCCCTCAGAAAGTCGCTCAAAGCATCCTTGTCGTAATTCTCAATGTGCAAGATGCTACGCTTGCAAGTTTTGTATTTCTCAATCACAAGGCCCTCCCGTAAGAATGATAACAAGATATGTCGTGCTTGCGGCAGAACATCAACATGATCCTCAAGATTTTGCAATTTGTGGTAGAGAAGTTTCCAATCAGGGAGATCTTTCTCAAATGGTGTATCGCCCGTGAGTCCTTCGTTGCCTGACACAAAATGAGAACCAAGAATCCCTTTGGATGACTTGCTCGAGAACAAATGCATGGACACGAATCCGATTAGTAGAACACAGCATGCAACAGCGTAGATAACCATTTTGACTTACAGTAGGCTGTGATACGAACTGTTCTACGCATGGTAGAATACATAGCTATCGCTTCACAGATGACGAATGAATGAACTTATTTTAGCAGGAGTCAGCGATGCTGGGGTATGAGACCTTACGGACACCACATTGCCACCTACGCCAGCCAGCATACGCAGGAACAACTTCTACCCAATAGCTTCAACCATACACTGCAGATCGTAATAGCCATGGTAATTAGTATGTCGCAGAGCCCTGGCGCAAGTCGCAATAGAGCGCCGTTAAAAGCTGACTGAGAAGTCAACGGGTCAAGAAATTCTGCTTACTATGCCGAGTATGCTTACTGTTCTCTGCATAGAACCCAACACCCGATCTTACTACATCAAACAACGTAATATTTTTTTTGCAGGTAGGCACACACGAGACGAGCATCAACGTGGCTGAGTTACGGAGTACTGTTACTCTTTGCTCTAATTTGTCGAAATAGGGTCCCTGACAGCGACTCGTCTTCTGCACAGCAGGTAGGATTTTGTTGCGGAAGGCTTCGACCCTGCTCATTTTGCTCTGTGCCTGCTAGCATGCCGTGGAAATTCTTAACCATGGTTAAAATAAATTGTGGACATTGCTTTTACTGCTACTATTAGGCTGTTCAAATGGCTCACTCCGAACACAAACATAACTCGAATAATATGGCGATTCCAGTAGCCGCCGCTTCTGTATTGCCGCCTTCACCAAGTTCATCAATTTCTGATACTTTAGCGCAAATCCAAAGCCTTTTGCCATCGCTTTTCGCTGCTTGTGAAGCTCAGGACATAAGATGTACAGGATATCAAAGGTGCTCAGTCTCGAACGAAGCTGGTACATACATCACGTCGTTGCCCGTCATGTCACAAGGCATCGACATTGTCGAAGCTGCGGTCAGTCTAGGCTTGGATCTTAGCAGTCGAGATTCTCCTTCCTTCCGACAATCAGACTGCAACACTGCCAATCCGAACACAGATGAGCGCCCTCGCTGTTTTGATCACGGTTGCGACGGTAGGACTTTCTCCTGTGCAGAGAATTACCGCCGTCATATCCGGGAGCAAAGTCGATCCAGCAGGGTTAGCTGTCCCTACTGCTCCCTGTCATTCAGCCGTAAGAGTAATAGAGATACTCACGTCTCAAATGGACGCTGCAAGGCGCTGGCAGCAATGGCAACCATGCCGGACGTTTTGGCGGATAATTGGGATTTGCACGCATGAAGATGTGCGTCAACAGATCACACCACTTGAGATGAATGGGTTGATATGTCAACAACCTCTGCATCAATGAAGCTTAGATCAATTGAAATCATATAACATTGTTTGTTCTTCTGATCTGAAAGGTTAATCCGGTGACCTTGTCTCAGATCTATCGATGCATGCTGGAATTCGCATTCGTATAGCACATATATACTGTGTTCTTGATGTGCTCTCGTTGTGAGCAGATATCAGCTCTTGAAATGCCACTACTCGCACACATCCCATGGAATATAGCACCTTTATCATACAGAGCAAGAGGATCGTCGAACTCGACACATTTTCCAGCATCCATCACTAGAATTCGATCATATCTGCAGTATCGTGGTTAGCAAGAATCTCCAATGCCGCGAGCGACTTCATTTACCCAATGATGGTTTTGATACGATGTGCGATGCAAAGCAACGTCTTGCTACGGAACGCTCGCAGAATAGTGTCCTGTACTTTCCTATCTGTTTCAAAGTCGACTGAGCTCGTAGCCTCGTCGATCATGATGATTTGTGAATCCTTGATCAAAACTCTTGCTAATGAAAGAAGCTGTCGTTGACCCAAAGAGTAGTTCAGACCTTCGTCCTCTACCGGGGAATCGAGGGATATTCGTGTATTGGCTTGTCCATCACCGGTTGACACTTTGTCTCCCACAAGCTCTGCCTGCCGGAGAGCATCCCAGAGTCTGCTGTCCTCGTACTCGTCCAGTGGGTCAAGGTTAGTGCGTATGGTGCCTTGAAACAGCGTTGGATCCTGCGGAATGATCGATAGCCTCGATCTCAGGTCGTACAGCGATAATGCAGCGATATTCATGCCGTCGATAGTGATGCTGCCATTCGCCAACTCTACAAGCCTAAAGATCGCAGAGATGATACTGCTCTTGCCTGCGCCAGTGCGGCCAACAATGCCTACTCGCTCACCAGAGCGAATACTGACAGACAACCCTTTGAGCACGAGTGGTAGACCAGGTCGATATCGCATTTGCACATCCTTGAACTGCAGCTCACCGTTCTCTGGCCAAGTACTCCGTACAATCTGGGGTGTGGCATTTACTGATTCCTCTTGCTCGAGTCCGTGGCTGTAATAGTGCAGTCGTTCTACAGAGTTCATGTCGTTTTCGACATCAGCGTAAGTTTGCACAATCACCTGAATAAGCTGCACGATACTCAACATGTAGGATAGGACAAGCCCACTAATGGAAGGTTTAACATCGAAACGAGATGTGACGATCAGTATGCCGACCACAAAAATCAGTAGACTGCCCAGTGCGTCGATACGCGTCGAAAGCCAACGCTGACCAGCAAAGGTCAAGAAGTATGCACCGTTCATCGAGTCCAGTAAGTGGACTATAGTCGAGAGAAATTGGCTCTCAACACCATAGGCACGAATAGTCGTCGTGCCTGTTATTGCTTCGCCAAAACTCGCAAATACAAAACTCCTTAGGACAGCTTCGTGTCGCTTGATTTCCCGTGCTGACGCTCTGTAGAACGATGCTGCGAAGATGAATGCCACGGTAAGCGGTATCAATGCAACAATGAAGTAGTAAAAGTATGCGATAACTAAGCAGAATACCGAGACAACGGTTGCGATGATGTAGAGTAGGAAACGCAGATTGTCGGTGAGTCTGTTATCCATGGTATCCACATCCTTGGAAAAGCGATTCGTGACACGGCCAATAGGAGTGGTGTCAAAGAACAGCATTGGTGCTCGGAGAGTGTGAGATATTGCGCTATTAAGCATGTTTTTAGCTGCCCTCGTGCTGAATGTTGTAAGTGTTGTTGCGTAGGCAAACATCAGCAATGCTTGCACAACACCTAGCGCCGCGTATACACCAATATACTGTGCAGTACTGATGTTGGCAAATTGCTTCGAACTCCACCAGGAAAGCCACAAGCTCGTGAAAATGTTGGAACCTTGCGCGATAACCAGGACGAAAAGCACAATAAAGAAGTTCAAGATGGTGCCTGATGCTCTGACAAATGCCGCGTAGGCAGACAACCCAACACTGCCTCTTGCCCTCTCTTCTTCTTGCATCAGAGCGACAGTGTTTGAAGGCTTAGTAGGACTGATCGTCTTATTCTGTGCTTCTGCTGCGACCTCCTGTGGCTCAGTCGTCTTCGCCTGCTTGTGGCTCGAGGTCTGCATAAGATTTTGAAACTCGAGATCGCCGTTCATGAGTTCGGGAAATGTGGCGATCTTGTGAATGCTGCCATCTTTAATCCACACAATCCGATCAGCACGATGCAGAACATGTAGCTGGTGTGTCACAAGGACACGACATTTATCTCGTAGCAGACCACAGATAGCGTGGTCCAGAATGTGCTGTCCTACATGCGTATCGACAGCTGAGAGAGGGTCGTCCATTAACACTATATCCGCATTGAAGTAAATGGCTCGAGCAATGTTGAGTCGTTGTTTCTGACCCCCGGAAATGGTCACACCTTTCTCACCAATCTCAGTCAGATCTCCGCTCGGCAACATATCGATATCAGGTCGAAGGGCACAAGCATCGATAACTGTCTCATAAAATATTGAATCGAAATCCCTACCAAAGATAATATTCTGTCGAAGTGTTGTATTCTGAATCCAAGGTATCTGGGAGCACAGAGCTCTCGAAGCACCGAGTGTCACCGATCCACTGGTCTTGCGCATGTCACCTGCAAGAGCTGATATCAAGGAGGACTTTCCGCATCCTACTTCGCCGATGACAGCGATGAACTCCTTGCGCCCCACAGCCAGATTGATGTCTCGAATGTTGAATGGCTCTCTGAAATTCTCCGCGCCTTCTGGATCTGCATCAGACCCTGGGTCAGGATTTCCAGAGACTTCGTTCGACTTGATTTCAGCGTTTTGCTCCAAAGCTGGTGCGACAGCTCCACCACGGGATGCAGCCTGCTCCCAGACAAAGCTGGCATTATCAATGGTAATGGCAGGCACCTCTTGCGTGTTCCAGATAGCGTCATCTTGCCGCTCTTCTGCGTCGAGAAATTGAGATATCCGTCGAATCGAAGCCAACCCATCCACGACTCTGCCAACCGCGACAGGTAGGATTTCCAGTGGTATACCCAGAGCACTAAACAGAGCCAAAGATGAGAAGATTGGCGCTGCATTAAGCACATGATTCGATAGGCTGTAAGTAATGAAAGTCAGCATAGAAGCTAGGATCGGCATAACAACAGCAGTGGCTAGGATAGCATTTCGAACGCTTAGAAGGTATGCGATCTTCTGAATCTCGATGTTTCTGATTGCTGCTAGTCGTGAAAGCAGCTTGGATTCCCACGCAAAGAACTTGACTATGCGGATAGCATTGAAAGTCTCCTGGGTAAGTTGAATTCGGTGATCGGTGAGCTTATTGATTGCTCTACGTCGTACCATCAGGCTCTTAACCGCACGGCCCAGTAATGGCATGACAGTACAGATGAGACCAAATCCGACCAAGGCACTGTACGTCAAGTTGATGCAAAGTAAAGCGAGAGCGAGCATTAGCTGAATTGGAGCAACCCAACAACGATGTAGCGTTACAGATGCAGTGTCGACGCGGGATGTGTCAGTTGACATCAAGTTATTGATTCGTCCATTGCTCCATCCCTCTTCATTGTCTTTGGCTCCTCCAGTCTTCGCGCGTCTGGACAGTTTCATAGCCTTCTCGAGTACACATGCGATCAGAACTGATCGCACTTGCCCTCCAAGAATCATTGAACGATAGTAGTAATGGTTCATACAGAGTGATTGGACAATCTGCATGCAAGCAATACCCACAACATATCCTATTCCGTTGGCGATGTGCGGAGCGACACCACCATTGAAGTGAGCGTTGTACGCATCCTGTACGAAGTAGATGAGGTACTTCAATACAAAAGGTGACAAGACCTGTATGCAACCAGCTATGAGCTGACACAAGCCACCTACCAGAAAGTCGGACTTGAATGTATCGTACAGTGCCAAAGTAAATGGATCCAGCTTCTTAGACGGGGCCGCCCTGCGCTTCTCTAGTGATGACTTGAACTTGTCTGAGAGTCCTTCCACATTGCGGTCTGGGTTGACGTTCCAGATATCCACCAGCTCCAATGGTCGTTGATAACCAACGGACATCAGAGGGACCATCCATTGGAAGTATAGTGCTGAAAGAAAGTTTGCTCGATACTCGCCTGAGACTCCGCGATGCTCTGGAAGTGGAGGCACAGTGCGTTTTTTGAATGGGTTCAGCCTCGTAGACCATGATCTCTTCCGTGGTGAGCCATGTCCTCGATTGAAATGCAGCTGCGAAGGTGAATGTGAATCGTCCATAATGACGACCTTTTTCTCCTCTCTGATTTCGTTGCTGGCGACTGCTGATTCAACATTCAGGTCATCCGATGCAATGTCTGTCGATGTCTTCTCGTGTTCCAACACCTGACTACCCACAACCGCATCTTCCTCCTGAGCCGGAACCTTTCGATCTATCATGGCAGCCTCAACATTAGATCAAAAATATACAGCCTTGACGGGCTTGAAAGTTGAGCTGACGGCTCCAGGAAGGTAGTAGCACTCTTGGGGCGAAGAAAGAACTGGTCGATTTGGCACTTCAAACAACTTCACAACATCAGCATTTTCCTTCTCAATAAATCAAATCAAATTGCTTCTGGTGACTTACTGTAACTCATCAAAGATTAGACACCCTTTTAAATTTTCAGTTGTCTCATTCTCAGAAGAACGCGTGATAATGGAGGTTAGTTTTGGTGTTCGAGCAGGGGGCAATTTCAGCCCCTTTTTTCTCCGCTGAAGGGGTAGCCGAAAGTACGGGTAAGCCTATTCATTTATTCGGGACGGCTGTTGTGACCTCAAAGATGTCGATTCGAAAGAAGAATGGAATAGTGCATACATGAGAAGTGATTATTGCGGGTATGATTAAAAGGGGGAGAGCGTCGCGCTAAATTTTCAGAGGAATGCCATAAGATTTTAAGCGAGCCTATTAAAGCAAAATCACATGCTTTTCGCTCCTAATTGTCGATCTCGCATAACTGATCGCCTTCCGTTGTAAGCTCCCTAGTCGATGCTGTCCTTCGCCCCGCTGTCCTTCGCTCCAGTGCTCCACTGTCCTTCGCCCCACTGTCCTTTGCCCCACTGTCCTTCACCCTCTTACAGTAGTCTCAATTTGTAACTCGTAACGACGCTTCGACCGTAGGTCTGTCTGTGCTCTACAGGGCATTCCCCCGAGCCTTGCCAAAGCGGACAATAATGTCAACGGTGTGATACGCCAGGATCGACTGACCTTCCCTATTTGAAACATGGATAAAAGAATCCTTGTTCGCCATAATAGGGTCAAGATATCCGCTGGCGAGGTGATCACCTGCGGCCACAAGTTCTCCAAGCACTCCAGCTGGAATTAATCGTTGCTCACAATCCATGAACACTGCCCTGGAGTTGCTAACAGCTTAGCCAACAGGGATTGTATCCAACAAAGTATCAACCTCGGCAATTAGAAAGTAGGTGCTGAATCCTGTATTCTCGGTAGGACCATAGGCATTGAACACATCTCAATCAGGGCAGTACACCAAGGGTTTTCGCGCAACTTGTGAGGCTGTCACCAGCTGAAATGAAGACTTTCAATCGCTCAAACATGCTCGGTGATTCGGCAAGATACTGCTCTAATAAGGCTGGAGAGAATCTTGCTATTCTAATGCTCTCTGGGAGGAACCTATCACACAGACGAGCGCTGTCTGGTAGCGTCGCATTGTCCCGCCACTCAAGATCGCTCTGTACATGTCCCACGTTGAGGCGTTGTAGGCGATGTCTGCGGCGTGGGCGATGCCAGTACCTTTTGTTAACTTTTGAAGTAATGTCGGCTTGCTTCGCCAGACGAATAACTCCACGATTCTCGATCGTCACCCCCTTGGGTTGTCCACTCGAGCCAGATGTAAACATGACGTACGCCAGGCTCGTCACTGGAGGTCCAGGCATATCTCGGCAGATTGATTGTGAATGGCCATGCGATAATCCCTGTAATGCTTCCGTAATTGAGACAAATTGACAATTCTGCACGTCTTCAGTGGGCACTTGCACCTTGTCACCAACGAGCACTAGTCTATGCCCAGGGACGGATTATAGAATCTTCGCAATTCAAGCGAAGAGTGCATTGGCGCTATATCGAGCTAGATTCTGGTGAAGACCTGTTGCATATGGGCAATGTCACAATTCCAGTGAAAAGTCTTCAAAACAACCTTTGGGATAATCAGGAATGTAGCTTCGTCAGAGAGGAGAGAATGGCTAAATTGTGTGGGAGAGAATCGCTTCCTCTAACATGATACAAGCGACATTTATCTTCTCTGTCAAGTTGTCCAGCTGGCAGGGCATAAGTCAGTCAAGCATGCCCCTGATTTTCGTGATATTGAACATACCATGCTGTCATCAAACATGTTGAAGTGATTACCAGGTACATCAATGGTCGATAGAAAGTGTACTGATCGATATTCCGACCATCCCAACTGATCATTGGTGTCCTGCAACAATCTCGAATTAATGGACGAATCAGTTTCCAGCGTGGTATTTGAAGCACGTATCATGACCGCTCGTGGCACGCTGAAGGTTGGAGGCTTTTCCCACGATAGCAACATGTTCCTTGCATTTTCGTAGGATCGCTTGACCTTGTCTTTCGTCTTCTGTATTGTGCTTTCTCGGAAGGATGGCTTTAAGGGCTGGGTGGTCTGGTAAGTCTCAGCAGGCCATGGACAGTAAGTGTCTATCATCAGAAGCCCAGTCACGTTGAGACAGGAATCAGCTTCGAGGATTCTGGATATCTCCAGGGATATATTGCCGCCAAAGGACCACCCTACACAACGTCAATATGTGATGATAACTTAGCGTGAGAAGACGGTTACCTCCAACAATGACCGAGCCTTTACCAATAGTCTCTCGAATGGCCTCCGCATACTCCGTTGCAAGCTGATGTAGACCGCCGGGCGGCATGGTTTGGTTGTCGAAGTAAGGATATGCAACTCCGTAGACAGTCCTGTTGAGAGGACCAAGCATATAATAGTGAAAAATTGTGCCGCTCCCATCGTGAATCAACACCAGCGGAGTGGTAGAGGACAACCCTTGCTCGGGTTCATCTATTTTTTCGAGTACTGCAGACATATCAGGAAGCTTAAGGTCTGGGTGTAGCAAAACTTGGTCGCTAGCGGAAATTCACAGAACCTCTTTTCTAAGACAAAATTGTCAGTGCATGGCTCTGTATTGAAGCGATGATAGAACGAAGTCGTAGCCTCACGCTCAAGGTCTTGGACAGATAACTAGACGATTCCGTGCTTCAGAATAAGACCTAGGGCTAAAACTCGCCAGATCCTAGGTCGTTGCGGTAGAAACCCTTTGGGTAGTCCTCCCTGCTACTAGGCTTGTAAATGATACCTGAGGTATCAATACCTAAGCGATACCGTACTAGTATTAGTCAATATCGCTAGTATCGATACTCTCACCCAATTAGGCAACCCTCCCTTCTTATTAATTTTTATAAGCCCAAATGTTATAGTATATAGCCCTTTATTCAAGAAGTGTATATGCTCAAGGTTAAAGTGAAAAGAATAATAAAAGAGTGAATAATTTATAAGTAAAGTTCACGTTCGGATTTATCTCGTATTCGCGAAACCGAGGCGCTCAGATCCGAAGCTCGGATCACACGCAATTCCCAATTCGGCCAGAGTATCGATACTTTCGATACAATACCGATACCTTACGATACAGGCAGCGATACCGTATCGATACGCGATATCGCGTATTTTTTACAAGCCTGCCTGATACCAAGTAGCGTCCGCAGGTTAGTCCGAAGGGGCATTTAGAGGAGGAAATGCATTCAGGGACCTGCGCTAAGGACATGGGTAAAAATGTGCCAGCGATATTATTCGGCGAGACTTTGGCAAGTTGGGTGAGAAAATAAGGCGAAGGACATGCCCGAAGGATGTAGGCGAAGGACATGCACGAAGGACATAGGTAAGACTGTGTGAGCGATATTCGGAAAGATTTTGGGTGAGAAAAAAAAACGTCTGAACATCAAGCAATACATGTTCAGCCAACAAACTGCGCCATAACGAGCCAATACTGTCTTATAGTATTATTTAACTCCAGTCTTGAAACGAGAATGACAAAGGGTGAACCTATGATTGAGGCTACGTCACGTGACTCACATCAAGTCTTTGGTGATTGTGTCAGAATCATGCTACCGCGACACCAACCTCCAGAAGCCGAAGTCGAGAAACGCTTACAATGTTTATGGGCATCAGTGCTCAAGATCTCACCAGACACAATACAAGGAACAGATAACTGCTTTCACCTTGGCGCCGACTCGTTTTCAGTACTACAGCTTACAGCTACTGCCGAATATCATGGTTTATCGCTCTCTGTTCCTGACATCTTTCAAAATCCCCAGATACGCGATCAGGCAACATTGATAGTTACTCGTAGTAACAGCGCTGAAGAATCAGTGCGACAAGATCTGGGGCCGTTTTCTCTACTCCCGGAAAATGTTCCTAGACCCTGGTTGCGCGAAAGGGCTGCATCCCTCTGCCGCCAGAAAGCAGAGCAAGTCTGCGATGTCTTCCCCTGCATCTCTGGCCAGGAGGACGGGCTTGTAAATGCTGCTCAACACCCCGATAGGTACATAGCAAGGTTGATGTTCGATTTGCCAGCTTCGATCCACAAAGACCGATTTTTGGGGGCCTGGAAAACAACGGTTGCATCAGCAGAAACCCTACGAACTCGAATTGTTCAATTGGACAATCTCGGGCTGATGCAGGTAGTGTTGGACGTGTCAGTAGACTGTGTACAATGCGACAGCCTCATCGAATATAACGCGCGTGAAGCGCCATACTCCATGGGGAAAGGCACGTCGCTTTGCAAAGCGGGTCTGATAGAGGAATCTGGTAGACGGCTTTTTGTGCTGTTTTTGCATCGAGTGATGTTTGATCACTGGTCGACCTCCTTGATACTCCGGATACTTGAAGACGCATATAGCGGGACCGCAACATTAGAACTGCTATCTCATCGGATCTTGGTGCAATACCTTCTGGACGCGCCCTTTGGCACAGCAACTCGCTTCTGGAAACGGCAATTGACCGACGTCCAGGCTACGGGGTTTCCTACGCTGCCTTCGCCGGCCTATCGACCTCAACGAAATCCTACGATAGAATACGAGATCGAGAATTTGCTTCCATCCATTGGTGACACTACAGCTGCAACTGCGGTACGTGTCGCTTGGGCTCTGCTGCAAACACGCTATACCGGAGCGGATGAAATCGTGTTTGGCGTTCAGGTCAGTGGAAGGCATGTGGCCATTCCGGGGATCAAGCATATAGCGGCTTCAACAACAGCCATGGTGCCGCTGCGTGTTCATATCGACTTTGATACGAGCGTGAAGGCACTACTGCGGCAGATGCAAAATCAAGCGGTTGAGATGATGCCTTTTGAGCTACTGAACCAGAAACAGGTTTCGTACATGAGAGACAATCTTAAAAGGGCTTGCGACTTTCAGACACTGCTGACGGTAAGGACCATGGCAGAGTCGCGGGCAGAACTCTTCAATTCAAACCAGCTGGATGATGACCAGACTGAGACCAGCATGAATGTCCTGGATGCATACGATTCCTTTGCACTTTTGCTGGCTTGTACAACAAGCAATGAGGGCATCAAGCTTCGCATAAGCTTCGACTCCACCGTGATTAACAACATACAAGCACAGCGCATGGCGCATCAGTTTGAACACGTCTTGCGGCAAATTTGCGACCCGTCCCAGGCGGACACAATCTTGGCTGATCTAGAACTGATCAGTAGACCTGACTTGCTTGACACGTGGAATTGGAATGTGGAAGTGCCGGAGGCGGTGAATGAATGTGTCCATACCCTCGTTACGAAGACGGTACGCAGCCAACCCGACGCCCCTGCAATCTGTGCATGGGACGGTGATCTGACTTACGGCGAGCTGGACGACCTCTCAACCCGCTGGGCATATTTTCTACTTGGAAATGGCGTTGGAACCGACCTAATTGTTCCCATCTGTTTCGAAAAGACTATGTGGACGCCTGTGGCAATACTGGGCATTATGAAAGCAGGCGGGTCGTGGGTTGCACTCGATCATACCCAGCCTGAAGACCGACTAAGATCTATCCTATCCCAAGTGAACGCCAAAATAATCATGTCGTCGTCGAGCAACAAATCATTGGCCACTCGTTTGATCTCAGGAGGTCAAGTCGTCGTCGTTGACCAGATCCAAACAAGTCACTTAAAGGAAATTCCATCAGGCATGGATCTTCCTACCATCAGTGTGGCCAGCAAACTCTATATAGCCTTTACATCGGGCAGCACTGGCTTACCAAAAGGCGTGGTAATCACACATTCCAATTTCAGCAGTGCTATCAGACATCAATTATCCGCACTGAAGATCGGCTGTAAGAGTAGGGTGTTTGACTCGCCCAAGTATGTCTTTGACACGGCCTGGGCCACTATCCTGTTTACGCTTGTGGCAGGGGCTTGTGTTTGTACGCCATGCGAGAGAGACATGCACAATCCCGAGAAGATTATGCGCGAAATGCGTGTCGACTTCGCGGGTATGACCCCGACCGTAGCAAAGATGCTCGAACCGTCTCGGCTGTTAGATCTCAAAGTTCTTGTGCTTGGAGGTGAAGCTCTTCGCTCGACAGATGTGCAAAGGTGGCACGGCAGAGTTTCGATTCTGAATACATACGGACCATCGGAGTGTACTCCAACAGCAACGGTCCAACAAGTTCGTGATATAGATGCGAAAGATCCGCCCATTGGTTTGCTGTTCGGCTTGTGCGGGTGGGTTGTAGACACGAAGAATAGCCGAAGACTGATGGGCATTGGGGAAGTGGGCGAGCTGTGGCTCGAGGGTCCACTCGTAGGAAATGGCTATTTGGACAACCCAGAAAAGACAGCAGCCGCATTTGTGAACAGTCCTCTATGGCTATTACAGGGTGGACCTTCCTGCCGACACAAAGGAAGGAAAGGGCGGCTATACCGAACTGGAGACCTTGTACGACGCCGGCTTGACGGTAGTCTCGACTTCATTGGACGCAAAGATGGACAAGTCAAGATCCGTGGTCAGCGGGTAGAGCTAGCCGAAGTAGAGCATCACCTCATACAGTTGCTAGGGCAGCTGGAGGGCGGGGGTGCTCAGGCAATAGCAGAGGTTGTAATGCCCCAAGGAGGTGGTAGAGCGATGCTTGTAGCGTTCATTGTGCCTAAAGGAGGCATCGCTATGACAAAAGATACGCTGGTGAGCTCTGTAGCAAGGCTAACCGATAGCTTAGAAAGTCGGCTAGCGGCCACGCTACCTTCCTACATGATACCGAGCGTATATATTCCTCTGGCGAGAGTGCCTATAACACCTACTGCTAAAGTGGATCATCGCCGTCTACGCGAGATCGGCGCTACATCAGCCCTCGACCATCTAGCGACGTCAAGATCCCATCACCAGCAGCCTCTATCCACGGCTATGGAGATAAAACTGTCGCAGCTTTGGGCTTCAGTTCTAGGCATCAGCGAGGTAAATATTGGTGCAGATGACAGCTTCTTTCGGTCGGGTGGCGATTCTATCACTGCCATGCAACTAGCAGGTCTAGCTAGGGACCGGGGATTCAGTCTAACAGTGGAGGATATATTCACTCATCCGCGACTATCCGACCTTGCAGCGATAATGGTGGAGGATTCAAAGCAAGGAGATAACGCAATGGTTGGGCCTTTCGAACTGTTGCGAGGCGTTGGAGAGACTATTGCGCGGCAGAAATCGGCGGCACTTTGTAGTGTTGATCCCTCCCTGGTAGAGGACGTTTTCCCGTGTATGCCAATGCAAGCGGGTTTGTTGGCTCTGACGACTTGGCGGCCAGGCAACTACGTTGCACAGTTCGTGCATCAATTGCGCGAAGACATTGATATTCACCACTTCCGTGCGCTATGGGACGCAGTCATCCTGGCCGCCCCGATTCTTCGCACACGCATTATTGACCTCGAAGGCCAAGGGTTGTGTCAGGTTGTGGTTCGTGAGCAAATGCAATGGTCAACAGGGACGGACCTGACTGCTTACTGTGTTGCTGCAAAGCAGCGTCCCATCGGTCTGGGCACACCACTTACCGAGTTTGGGCTGATAGAGGATGTAGAATGCAGGAAGAAACTGTTCGTTTGGACAATACACCACTCGCTGTTCGATGGCTGGTCGATACCACTTCTTCACAAGCTGGCAGAGAAAGCGTACTGCAACGAGTCGCTGTCACCACCGCCGCCACATTATCAAGGCTTTATTAAGCATGTACTGAATATCGATGAGGATCGTGCAGCGGAAGTATGGCGCGCCCAATTCGCGGGACTTGATGCGCAACCATTTCCACCTCTGCCGTCGGCCAACCACAAACCAAAGGTTGACGCAACAATAGATCATCAGATTAGCGGGTTACAGTGGCTTCGAAGCGACGTGACGGCATCGACAATAGTCCAAACCGCGTGGGCAATTTGGATGGCCCGATACACGGGTTCCGACGACGTGTTGTTTGGTACAACGGGAAATGGGCGCCAAGCGCCAGTGCCTGGAATAGAACGGATGACTGGTCCAACATTCGCGACTGTGCCGATTCGAATGCTCCTCAGTGCTGAAGAGACGATAGAGCAGCTGTTGCCCCGTACACAGAAGCAGAAGCTAGAAATGGCTGCCTTTGAGCAAATGGGTTTAGCACGAATCCAGCGAATCAGCAAAGACGCGAAGCGCGCCTGTGCCTTCCAGACCTTGCTTGTGGTACAGCCAAGAGTAGATGAAGTATGGCGTGAGCATAGCAACTTGTTTTGTAAGAGCGATCAGGCTCAGCGTGAATCCAGAGAGGATGAGCTAGATACGTACCCAATACTCTTGTCCTGCAGGCTTCGGAAGAAAGGCCTCCTCGCTCGTATCAGCTTTGACTCTTCCGTCATAGGAGCGGTGCAGGTCCGGAGGATATCAAGGCAGTTTGAACATATCCTGCGACAGGTGTGTGAGCCGAAGAACTCGACAAAGACGCTCGCAGAGATACAAATGCTTAGCGATTCAGACTTACAGGATATCTGGCAGTGGAACGCAGAAGTCCCACAGGCAGCGGAGGTGTGTATTCACGATTTATTCACAAGTACGGCACGGCACCAGCCTTACGCGCCGGCCGTGTGCGCCTGGGATGGTGAGCTCACTTACCAACTCCTGGATGAGCTGTCAACGCAGCTCGCTCATCATCTTGTCCAAGCTGGGGTGGGGCCGGAGGTGATAGTGCCTCTTTGCTTCGAGAAATCGATGTGGACGCCAGTCACTATGCTTGCAGTGATGAAAGCAGGTGGAGCATCGCTAGCTATGGACACAACGCTCCCCGAGGAACGTCTTCGGACCATGGTGAAGCAGGCAGCAGGGCCAGTGATTCTCTCATCCGTAGCCAACGAGGCGCTCGCCCGCTCCCTAGCCGACGACAACGCGACAGTCTTCATTCCGGAGGCACTAGTCAAGCGGCCACAGACAATAGTGACGAAGAGCCTGCCAGTGGTGTCGCCATCCAATATGCTTTACGTGGTCTTCACATCTGGCAGCACAGGCACGCCTAAGGGCGCCATCATCACGCACGCAAACGTTAGTTCCGCTGTTCGACACCAACAGGCCGCGCTGGGTATTGTAGCTGCCTCGCGAGTATACGACTTCGCCTCGTACACCTTTGACGTTGCATGGTCCAATCATTTGCACACCCTTACAGCTGGGGGTTGTCTTTGCATCCCCGGCCAAGACGATCGCTTGAACGACATTGCAGGATCCATTCAACGCCTTCGGGCGAACTATGCAGCTTTAACACCTTCTGTAGCTCGTTTGATAGACCCAACATCCGTTCCTGAGCTTCAAACTATCCGATTCTGTGGCGAGGCGCTTAAAAAGGAAGACGTGTCGCGATGGGAAGGTAGCAGGACGCTGCTTCAATCGTACGGCCCGGCGGAATGCACAATCAGTGCTACTGTATCGAACGGAACGGTTGATAGCCAGAGGGCATCTAACATCGGCAAAGGCACCGGCTTGAGCACCTGGGTGTTGGACGTAAAGACAGGCTCGATGCTTACTTCGATCGGAGCCATTGGCGAACTGTGGTTGGAGGGACCACTTGTTGGCGGTGGCTATCTGCAAGATACACAGAGAACGACTGCGGCATTTGTTGAAGACCCACCCTGGCTGCTCGCGGGAGGGCCAGGGCAATGCGGCCGACGCGGGCGTCTATATAAGACGGGTGATCTCGTCCGTTACAACTCTGATGGGACCTTGGAGTTTGTAGGTCGGAAGGACAATCAAGTGAAGCTCCGCGGTCAACGTGTCGAACTAGCCGAGGTGGA
The DNA here is from genome assembly GCA_002865625.1 of Hyaloscypha hepaticicola. Classification (NCBI taxonomy): domain Eukaryota; kingdom Fungi; phylum Ascomycota; class Leotiomycetes; order Helotiales; family Hyaloscyphaceae; genus Hyaloscypha; species Hyaloscypha hepaticicola. The sequence continues at coordinate 168,997 of KZ613535.1, forward strand.
ACACCACGTCCGTCAGGCGCTGATCAACGAGAACACCATCGAGACGACGGATTTCAGGCTAAGCAAAGGGGCGGCAGACACAATTGAGGTCGTTGTCGAGGCCATTACGCCACGAGGAGGTGATCGGCCGGTGCTGGTAGCGCTCATCAGACTTGGCTATGCCGCATCATTACCCGAAGATGAACACAGCGCTGCGGTGCAGACGTTGACGGCTGGTCTAGAGGATCGGCTCCAGCAGCAGATCCCGGCATACATGGTCCCTATAGCGTACATCCCGGTGCATGAGATGCCTCTTTCGCCTACAGGCAAGACAGACCGGCGTCGCCTTCGTGAAAGACTGGCTCTGTCACCTATTCAGGACCTGACCACACCGCATTCGTCGTCAATAGAGAAAAGAAAGCCATTGACGCCTATAGAAAAATCTCTCCAGATGATTTGGGCGTCTGTGCTTGACATGGATAGCGAATTGATTGGGCTAGACGACAACTTCATACAACTTGGCGGCGACTCCATCAGCGCAATGCGGCTGGTACGTCAAGCGCGGGGAAAAGGTCTGGCAATCAGACTAAATGATATTCTCAAGGCTCCCCGGTTGTGGGAGCAAGCGAAATTTTTGCAGGAGAAAAATTACTCTCACAACCAGCAAAATGTGTGATGGGGGTTCTGGACACGCTTTCTTCGGCGTTCATGAGGGATCAATACATCGAGTCATCCATGAAATAGTCGTTTGGCATTGTGAAAGACGCAGTTCTAATCTCAAAACGACCGATGTGTGTAATCAAGGTCGAGTTGGTAATATCACATTGCAACGTCGAGACGTAGCTTTCAAGTGTAATATCCTGCTGCGGCGTGCAAGTCGCGCCAGTAGCTGCGTCCCCAGATCCATACTGTCCTGTCGCCTGACGCCGATGCCAGTGGCTGGGTCGTGCTGCTGTGCTATCATTCTTTGATCTGAAAGCGTATCGAAGGTGTAGGGGTGGATCGAGAAGAGCAATTTCTTAGGACTTATGTGCCTTTAAATAGAATGCCTTTACATAGAATTTAGTTAAAGGTTAAGTTATCGCCGAGTACACACACATAAAATAGGGGTTGCCAGGCGCCAGCAAGGGGCTCTCGCTTAAGACAGAATGTGTTTCTGTGAACCTTGATTACTAATTTACTAGTAGTTTCTTCGCTTAGGTTACCACCGGTCCAGCACCCCTTGCTAGCGCCTGGCAATGTCTCGCCGGACCAAGGAAAAGCCTCCATATGACATCTTCGCTCCTCACCTGCTTCACTCACCACAGTCGCCACCTCCTTTGCGGGGTATGCAAATCATTGGAGGCGGTGTAGCCTCTTTCTAGGAATCGCATTGGTTCTACATGGAGACCCCTCTTCTTCTTCCTTGGATGTTTGGTTTGAAGCTACACGCGTCTGCGATTCCCGCCTGTTTTCGATCTGAGATCTCTTTACGAACAAGTCACAAGCTTCTGCCCCTCCAATGGAAAGCGAAGAAGCTTTAATAATGTTCGATCTAGACTCCGGCAGAGCGTACGTTCCACTGTCCATGCTCGAAGCTAAGCTCGAGGCGGCAACGAAATGGACAATCGCAGAGCATGATTGCAGGCTCTTGACAGCTATGGCGAGCTTGGGCGACATGCCCTACTGCAGCATGACCGCATTTGCAACCTTTCAAGACTGCAATCTTCTCAGATTCGCATACCACAGCTGTAACAAGGCAGCTCGTGATCTGTAGAGGGAACAGAGCCTGCGCCACAGACGACATCATCGATCTTCATATGCCCCTCCACAGTCCTAGGTAAGTATATACCGTCCACATCTTCCTTCCGAAGATGCTCTCGTTATCTTTTCACAATTCCCTCTCTTTATACCCAAATTTTATTCCCAAATAACGATTGAACGTTTAAATATTTCGATTGATACCAAGAACTAGCAGCCATGGACAAGATCAAGAATATTCTGTAAGAGAATGATTGTCTCTGAGTTTTTATTGCCTATACTAATTCTTTGCAGCTCCCCCAACACGGTTAAGGACGGATCTCAGAATGAACCAGGTCGAGAATCAGGAGCAACGACGCACTCTGGAGGTTTAACCGGTGAAGGAAGCCATCTGGCACAAGCCCACGATACTCCCGCCGAAACAATATCGGGTCTCGCAGGTAATCAGACCTCGGGAGCTACAGACACAGGTGCAGGAAGTCATTTGGCGCAGGCCAATGATAAGCCTGCAGGAACTACATCAGGCCTCACGGGCAATCAGGCTACGGGGGTTACAGACACATCCAACACCAGCGGACATGATCATCTTGCAAGAGACGTCACTGTGGCAGCAGGTGGAGCTGGACTTGCAGAACAGTGAGCCCTCTTCCCGCTCGTTTGATGGTGCGCATGGCTGATATTCTCCTGGCAGTGAGCACCGAAAACACGAGGATGAACGAGGACTAGGTTCTACGACAACAGGCGTAGGTGCTCAGAATACCCAGAGCTTTGGAAACAATCATGGAGTTGGCGATATTCAAGGTCCTGGTACTACTCAGGGCGTCGGAAACATTCAAGGAACGGAATACCCCTCAGGCACGGGATATCCTTCTAGACACAACGACCCTCCAATTTCTGAGAGTACGGGGCAAGCCGGTTATACTGGCACGAATCAGGGAGCTTCACACTTCACAGGACCGACAGGAACTGCAGTTCCAGGGGTAAGCAAATTCCATACCATATGCTTCATCTGCTCTTGTATTCTTAGAAAATTTACTCACATTTTTACAGCCTCACACTACAGATACCGCCAACCGCCTCGATCCAGCTGTCAATACCAGTGCCACAACAGGCCTTGAAGATGCACATCAACACTCGGAACGCCATGGTGGTGGCGGTGAAGCTGCTGATAAGCAGCACCATTTGGGCAGGGATGCAGCTATTGGGGGCGGAGTTGGTGCTGCTGCGTACGAAGCTGATAAATATCACCATCAACATCAGAGTCAGGCAAACGACCCAAATACTCTAACAAGCGACAACACGTCCTCCAGCCACCATTATGGCCGTGATGCTGGACTTGGCGCCGGTACCGTTGGAGCGGCTGGTCTTGCAGAGCAGTGAGTTGTGAGGCAACTCAATATCTACAGAATTTTAATAACAAGTTACAGCGAGCATCATAAGCATGATAAGGATCTCACACAAGCTGAGAGAGATGCTAAGAGGGAGCATAAACATGAATTGAAAGAAGAAAAGAAGCACCAACACGAGCTGAAGGAAGGAAAGAAGGAGCACCATTATGGTAGAGATGCTGCTGCCGCAACAGGCGCAGCGGGTCTCGCAGAGCAGTGAGATATATGCATCCGTCAAATCTCAAATTTTTCTAACAATCATTCACAGCGAGCATCGCAAGCACGAGAACGCCCTGTCTGGAAACACCTCCGCTGCTGATCCCTCTACTAAAGATGCCAGCTTGCTTCCTGGACCCGCTCCCAATACTGCAGGTCCCCATAAAAAGGATTGGATGAACAAGTAAGGAGAACCGAGTCCTATCATTTCATAATTGAGGAAAATGCTGACAATCCAATGTTCTAGGCTCGATCCGCGAGTTGATGCAAATCCGACCTCATCTGATCAATATATTAGCGGTGCACCTCTGGGGACATCAGAGCTTCCCCACCGCAATGTAGGTTCGGAAACATCGACTAATCCGCCGGGGCATCACCTTGGCAGAGACACTGCTGTGGCAGGTGGTGTCGGTGCAGCTGCGTATGAGGCTGACAAGCATCACCGAGAGCACGAGGGGATACAGCCGACCACTGGACATTCTACCAATTATCCCTCAACCGCAACTGGACCTCAATCCTCGACTGTTGGAGGCGACACCTCGAAGGATCACCATTACGGTAGAGATGCTGCCGTGGCAGGTGGTGTTGGAGGGGCAGCTTATGAGGCTGAGAAGCATCATAAGCACGATAAAGATCTCACACAAGCAGAAAGAGACGCTAAGAAGGAGCACAAGCACGAGCTCAAGGAGGAAAAGAAACACCACCACGAAGAGAAAGAAGCACAGAAGGATCATCACTATGGTAGAGATGCAGCAGTTGCGGGTGGGGTGGGAGGAGCAGCTTACGAAGCCGACAAGCATCATAAGCATGACAAGGACCTGACACAAGCCGAGAGGGATGCTAAGAAGGAACACAAGCACGAGTTGAAGGAAGAAAAGAAGCACCACCATGAGGAGAAAGAAGGAAAGAAAGGTGGCCTTTTGGGCTTCTTGCGTGAGTATCATTCTACTGCCTCTACTGAAACAATCTGCTAACCCTTACACAGACCGTGACAAGAGCAAGAAGTACACCCCTGAAGAGGAAGCCGAATTTGACCGCCAAGAACGCGAACACCATGATTCTCACAAAGGTCGAGACGCCGGCATAGCTACTGCCGGTGCTGCAGGAGGTGGGGCATTGTATGAATCTGACAAGCACCATCATGCCGGTGAAACTGCCGATACCGACAAAGCACTTCCGACTGCACCCGGAAACAACGGTATTGGAACGGGAGCCGGCACCCAAAATGCTCTTGCTGGTGACAACACTTCGTCTGGGCACCACTACGGTCGTGATGCTGGGCTTGGCGCCGGTGCCGTAGGAGCAGCTGGTGTTGCAGAACACGAGCATGACAAGCACTCGGGAGCAACACCTCTCGCGGAGAAACCGAAGGGCAAAGATCTCGGTGATAAGTTGCATGGTGTTGACCGCAACCGCGGCGTTCCCGGCTCCTCTGGCTTCCCAGGCACTGAAGGCTTCGGAACTGGAACTGGTGGGGCTTTGGCTGCTTCTGAGGCAACCACTGACCAAACTGGTCATCCTATCGCGTCGCACACCGGCTCTGGGCTTGGTGCGGGACAGACCGGACAGTATGATAACACTGCTGCGTCAGGCCTCACTCAGGATCCCGAATACCGAAAGAAGGATACGACATCAGGCCTTCTTGGATCTAATACTCAATCGGAGTACACAGGTTCCACCACCACCGGTGTGAACGAAGGTGCTGATGGACGCAACAGACTCCATAAGGATCCTCCTGCAAGCCATCCTGCTTCCCAGGGCATCTAAGTTTCAGCAGATAACTCCGTGGGGTTTTATGGTCAATCAGAGTGAGCAGTCTATTGATAAGGATACTTGTATTGGGACCTCGCGTGTTAGTGGTGGGTTATTTTTGCTACCAAATTTTAGGTTGGAGGAAAGCCCATTGTTTAGTTGTTATGGATATCCAACAGCGAAGGAGATATTTGCTTGCTCTGTCTAGTATCAACTTTAAAACCCTGCACACTTATTAGCTATAAAGTATACGAACAAATGCAGAACTGCCGTTGCAGATCTGGCAGTAAAGTCTCGTCGCAGGCATAAAAGCGGCAATGAATGTTCATGTCCAGGGTCCCAGTTGGTCACTCGTCAGAAATCGGATAGATCGTTTATGTGCTAGAAGTTCTGGAAGATATTTTAAATGTCCAGAATTTCAACAAACAATCAGCCGAGTGCATAGTCTGAGGCGAAGCACGTGGTACGTTCAGCTTGACCATTGAGGATTTAGTGCCGCCCTCTTGGGCTTATCGCGAGTCCTGTTCGTGGCTGCACTGTGGCAGTGTAAGGGCAGTTGATTCGGTGCGTTCCACAAATCCCACTCAAAATGATGGGATTCTTTGAAGCCACGACTCCAAAGCTGAAGAAACCGGAGGTCATTAGTGAGACACTAACATCTGACTGGGGAGAAGAACGCCCTGTAAGGCCCCTTTCTCGGCTCCCAAAATTGGTGGCTGCGAATCACCAAACTCAGCCGCAGCCACCTCCACCAAAAAAATGCTTGTAGGAAGCCACGCCTGGACAATATTTTCTCAGCCCACTGCACGTCTACGGAGGACACGGCTCAGGCGGCGGTATGTATAATTACTTTTCGAATCAGCTAAAATAAGACCATCCCCTCTTTTTCAGCTTGTCATTCTTCATTTTCTACTTTCGCTGTCCTCGCGTGTTCGTTTCTGTATATTTCGTCAATTGGTTGCTCGACTTCTTTGTTGCAAGGTAATCGCGGGGTCTAGAAATGGATCAAAACTGGGAGCACGACGCTCGTCGTTCATCGGGTCATATTCCTATCCCAGATGCCCCAACGTATGAACATAATCGTCGCTCGTCAGGGCACATCCCAATGCCGGATATCGTAGTATGTAGCGGACCTTATTCATTCTACATGAAAAAATCATTATTTTTCTAACCTTCAACAGATTCCGGACGAGCAAGACTACCCTCCCCGCCCCTACAATGCGCACCGATATAGTGCTAGTGGACGTGCCAGTCCCTTAGCTTTGAATCCCACCTACAGCGAATATGCTCCAAGTTATCACACGTACGATGGCCACAGTCACGACCAGGATGACGAGTTTGACGCAGAAGCGCAACACCAAGCCGGATACCACCACGAAAATTACCAGAGCGAACCACAAGATATTCCGCTACTGGCAAGACCGATTTCGAACCAGAATCTCTACAGCGCAAGTGTGGAGAATCTCGCCAGGCCTGTATCAGTGGGACCTCGTCCGCTACACCTAGGTCAAGAAGTTCCCCAAGGGAATAATTTGAACCGAGGAAACTTCGGCCATTACATGTACGATTGCCCTGTTCCACCGAAGTTACTGAATAGCATTCGAGCGGCGCAGTCTGCTAGACAAGACGAACTCACGCGCGAATTCACACACATGCGTTACACGGCTGTTACTTGCGACCCAGAGGACTTCACAGCTGAGCGCTTCACACTTCGACCACAGCTTTTCCAACAACGGAGGCGGACGGAATTGTTCATTGTGGTAACGATGTACAATGAGGACGATGTCTTGTTTGCTAGGACCATGGCAGGGGTGTTCAAGAACATCGAGTACATGTGCCAAATGAAAGGAAAGCACAAGGGATTATGGGATGAGAATGGGTGGAAGAAGATTGTGGTCTGTGTTGTGAGCGATGGTCGCGCCAAGCTGGATGCGAGAACGAGGGCAGTGATGACCGCGCTTGGGGTCTATCAACACGGTATCATGGCCGAAAATGTCAATGAGAACGGCAACATGAAGCCCGTCACTGCACACATTTACGAATATACCACCAAAGTAACCATAGATATTCGCAAGGGGATCGTGGAAACAAAGCCCGGCATGGGATGTCCGGTCCAAATGATTTTCTGCCTGAAGGAGAAAAATCAGAAGAAAATAAACTCTCACAGATGGGCGCTTCAAGCTTTTGGTGGGGCACTCCAACCGAATATCTGTGTTCTTCTCGATGCTGGGACAAGACCTGGGGACAAGTCAATCTATGAGCTCTGGAAAGCCTTCGAACTCAACCCAAATTGTGGTGGAGCTTGCGGTGAAATCAAAGCTATGCTTGGGAAAGGAAAAGGCATCGAGAAGCTCCTCAATCCTCTGATCGCAGCCCAGAATTTCGAGTACAAGATGAGCAATATCCTCGATAAACCTATGGAATCGGCATTCGGTTTCATCTCTGTTCTTCCAGGTGCATTCTCTGCATATCGGTTCGTTGCTTTGCAGAACGATGCTAGGGGAAAAGGTCCTTTGGAAAAGTATTTCGACGGCGAGAAACACCATCTGGATGCAGATATTTTTACCAAGAATATGTATCTTGCTGAAGATCGGATTCTATGCTTTGAGCTCGTGGCCAAGCGCAAGTCGAAATGGGTTCTCACATATGTCTGCTCTGCGCAGGGAGAGACGGATGTTCCTGAAGAGATGCCGGAATTGATCAAGCAACGGAGACGTTGGCTGAATGGCTCTTTCTTTGCTGCCGTTTATGCGCTTGTTCATTTCTATCAGATCTTTCGCAGTTCTCATAGTGCGATGAGGAAGTTCATGTTTATGGTTGAGTTTCTGTATCAGCTTATTAGCATGATCTTCGCTTGGTTCGCGGTGGGGAACTTCTTCCTCGTATTTCAGATCCTGACTACCGCTCTCGGTGGACCGACACTTCTTGGGAAGACTGGCGAGATCGTCTCGGTTTGCATTGAATGGGTATATCTGGGTTCTCTGGTGACCTGCTTCGTTCTCTCGCTGGGAAATACTCCTGATGGGTCAAGGAGATTCTACATGACGATGGTTTATTCATGGGGATTCATAATGCTGTTTGTGTTCCCTCATCCCCGGCCCCACCCTCTTGTCATGGCTCGTGTTCTAACAACTTCCAGGTATCTTCTCTTTGCTTCCGTGTTCATTACCATCAAATCCGTTGAAGCAGAAGCTCACGACGGAAAATTCACATTCGGCAAGCTGTTCACGAACGAGATATTCTTTACGCTCATAGTGTCCTTACTATCGACCTACGTTCTCTGGATATTTATCTCTCTCGTGTTCTTCGACCCCTGGCATATCGTAACATCGGTAAGCTCCCTCTCCATGCATTCCTCTCAAACTTGATGCTGACTATATATCACAGTCCCTGCAATACCTCCTCCTATCACCAACCTACACAAACGTCATCAACGTCTACGCCTTCTGCAACACGCACGATGTAACCTGGGGCACAAAAGGCGACGACAAAGCGCCCGCCCTCAAAACAGCAACCGTAAATGCAGAAGGCAAATCCGACCAAGAGCCCAACTTCGACGACGCCGACCTTGACGAGCTCTACAACACGGCGCTGCAAAAATTCGCCACTGAAGCTGTTGAAGAACCGCAAGTTAGAAAACCGGAGGATATTGATGAAGGGTACAGGAAGGCGTTTAGGACGTACGTTGTGCTGGTGTGGATGTTTTGCAATGCGGCGCTTGTGGCGGTCGTGTTGAATGCGGGGGGGTTGGCAAGGTTGGAAGTTGGTCCGACGACGAGTGTAACAGAGACCGAGAGTGCTAAGGTTAAAGCCTATCTGTTGATTGTTCTGTGGAGTGTTGCAGCGTTGTCGGGGTTCAAGTTTGTGGGTGCTATGTGGTATAAGGTTCATCGGATCGTGAGTTCTTCCCCGATTTCATCCCCGAAAGAATGCTTGCTGATATGTTTTGAAGTTCGTACACTAGATAGATTAATGAGGATCCTTGGTAGGATGATAATTTTGAATGATAATGTTCGGTAACGCACAGCGCGACATGACGATGAGAATGTATAATGTTGACATTTTCAACACAAGCAGTGAGAACCCCCGTATCTTGGAAGCCATACAGGAGCTGCTCCGGAAGTAAAACTGCAATAAACTTGCAGAAAATGTCGTGCCATAACACTTGATTTTGTTCGACAGTTCATCAGACGCATTTCCGAGCTTTCACTTTAGGCATTTCAGCTTTGAGGAACTATATGGACGCCAAAAATGTTTGAAGGGAGCTTAGATGAGGGTGGCCGGATATTGGAATGAATCGGGACTTTGATCGGCAATGGAGTGACTATTTGGCAAGTGTGAAGTATAGCTGACGTCCAGGTGAGCTTATCACAACTTCGGGGTGCCTAAATAATAGTACCATGTTCAAAACCTCTGAAAAGGTCAAGATTGAAGGAGCTGGGGGTTCTCAGCTCCATAATCTTTGCGTCTCTCTAAAGTGCTTGGAGCAACATTCTTGAGAGAAGTAAACGGAGGGACGTATATTATATGACAGAATAAAAACGTAGCTAGAATAGCTATCATTCTGTCCCGACTTCCCAAGCATCTGTGATTAACTCAAGGCCCTCTGTCAATCATGGGCGTTTCATTCCAAGCGGAATGCTAACACCATGCTCTCCAGGCTGAACTGTGAAGACCATCTTCGCTGCAGGATTCTTCTCAAGCAACTTCTTCACAAAGGTCCGATTTCCCTCAGCAGGCACAATTTGATCATCAGCACCATGAATAATAAACAGCTGTGGAAGCTTGGATCAGGTCTCCATTCTCTTGAATGAAAGGAAATAACCGAGGATCATTTCCAAAGAAGGCATTCGGATGGAGAAACTACCAATGAGAGGCCATCAGCTATAATGTATCTGGTCATCCCACAATCCACACAATCGAAAGACTGATCTATCCATCACCGACGATTTCCCAAAATCTTATTCAATCTTTGCCATGCATCCTCCACTTCAACTGGGATATCGACATGAGTAATGAAATCCTTCCCCATTGGTCCATACCCCGCTTCATCGTCTCGCAGTCGTGGGATCTCACCCATAATTAAGTCAAAGAAGCGTTCCGGTTTCCACAGCTCCCCTCTAGGTACTCCTGTCTTTGAGTACTGCATTTCTCCATCCGCTGCTATCATCTCAGGAACGAAGATAGGACAACTGAGAAACTTTGGGGGGATGTCCAGGTCACCGTATGTCTTCTTAAAAGAAGCAACAGTTCTCAGCGCCATTGTGGGATCCTGAATGACAATATACGTCTTTGGATTGAGGATTCCGGCCGCTTCGAGGGTTTTCCGGGATAGAGAAGCATTGGCACCACAATTTGTTGACTGCATCTCAATCAGGATTTTGCACCCATCCTTCGTGATAGCAGAAAGATCAAAGTACCGGTCCAGAATCTTTTCAAGAACACGAGCTTCGGGGAGACCCTTCACATCCTTTGCGATCTCGTTGTATTCCACGCTGTTTGCGACAGCTTCGTAGATAAGTGGGGTGGAATGGCCGATGCCTCCGCAGAGGACGACCTTCTTGGCAAGATCGGGGCGTTCTTCGAGGATCCCGAAGAGTTTTCCTGCTTGGTAAAGAACTGTCGAGGCACAAATGACGATGCAGTCGACTGGAGGATGAGTTGAGAGATCCCGAATTTGTTCGTGGGCGAGAAACCGAGCTATCAGATTGATATCTGCCGCTGTGTCCGGATTGGCGGTGAGAGACATCCCGATGGAGACCCAGGTCACTTCAATGCTCTGACTCTACTGAAGGTCAGAAATTCAGGCCCAAAAAACTAAATATGCAGCAGAATCGAGTCTTAAAAATAATTAATCAAGATGCTTACATAGTATACAAAATTAGATGTATGTTATGCACGTCGGAAGCGAATGTCAAACGCTAATTCCCACTTCAGCCCTAAGCCCCTAATTCCACGCTAAAGTCAAGACAATTGATTGGATGAGAAGGCCTCTAAAGAAACCCCTTTCCTGAATAATTCCCTTCTATAAATCATAATTCTAAGATAAATAAGAAAATAATGAAAAACCCGAGGCCGATGTCTGAACAGCTGTTTCTTTTGCTGCCCAATATTTCATACATTGTGCTGGTGGGACTTGGTCCCCTTCCTGTTCCATCAGCACCACCGAGGGAAGCTGACGCTGATATGATGATTGTTGAAGTCACAGTCCCAACCAGCTGTGCCTAATTAGAATCTGCCTTATGAAAACGTTCTAACTTCATGGAAAAATGTCCAAGAGTCAAGTCTATCCGTCAAATTTACCGAAACTCCGAAATGAACCCCCAATTCCCTGGCAATATGCTCTCATGAAGCACGTCGCAGCAGATGGGGTTTCACCCGCAAGAAGCAGATTCACTCTTGACAGGCAAATCTCATCGGTAACCTGATATAAAGAGCAGAAGGAAGACTTCACATTTCTTTCTTAGTGAAATGTCAACGACATCTCTCGCTTAAGTTAAGGGGTAATAATGGGAGCACATTTACACGGCACAAAAGCATGAAACCGAGCTTGTCCTGCCACAGCTGAGTCTTCTACATTTTTCTGGAGAGAAATAATAACTCAACTTCTCGCCCTAATCTTCTACTCCACGATCTCGATCCATCTCTGGCCTCACCTCGATATCACCTAGATCAAGAACGACAGAGATTGGTACGTGGTCACTACCCCCTCTCTCTTCAATACTCTCCCAAATATCCGCCCCTGCTAATCTCATCTGCGTCCTCTTCAACTGTCCATTCCCCTCACCAACCAACCCATGACTCACAACCCCCAAATCGACCCTATCACAACTCGTCCCCCACTCTTCCGCCTTCTCGCCGTAATAAGTGTACCCCGTTCTCTTCCCATGTATCCACCGCCAACTGACCACCCCCTTCATCCCCTCTTGACCCAAAATAAACATCTCATTCCACTCCCTTCGATTCCTAACATGTTCTGCTCCGAGTCGAATGCCCGGATAACCATCAAGCGTTGAGCGGGCAATATTCATATCACCTACCAACACGACTTGCCACCCTGCTTCTTGGTACCGCAGAACCTCTGAAAGCATGAGGGAGTGGAACTTTCGCTTCATGTCGTGGCGAGTACCTTTAGTGACTCCCGTAGCGCTGTCGCGCCAAGGGTTGGTGGTGCCGTTTGGCCAGTATCCGTTGATGATCACCAGTTTCTCCGTCAATGCTTCTGCTGCTACCTCCTGCTTCCCAAATTCCACTTCCGTGACTAACACTCTCCCTTCTAAATCCCACTGCACACCTTTGGTTTTTACCTTGCCCCACCCCATCACATCATCCCGGATCAATGTGCAGACACCATACACCTTCCCTCCCCATCCTGTAGCGTTGAACTTATCTCCGGGTAACTCGAACGACAGCTGATATCCCGGCCCCTCGCCTTCATTAGCAGCTCTCTCAACTGCCTTTCACGTCTTCTCATCCTTTCGTGAGATTTTAACTTCTTGCAGACAGACAATTTGCGGGAATTGATGGCGTTTGAGGAACTTTCTTAGAGGAGAGAGTGAGTTTGTGGGGTCTTCGGCCTGGTCTTCATCATCGGTGTCGCGCTCAGCATTCTGGCGAGAAGACGATGATGAGAAGAATGACTTGATGCTCTTCTGATTTCGCCGAAGAAGGTGGGATATTCCGTTTACATTCCAGCTTAGGATCTCGAAAGGGGTTTTAATTACCTTCTGCGAACCTCTCCCCACTGATTCTGGTCTCGTGATCAGTGGGAAAGAAGCAGTGAGGTCGGGTTCTGCATTGAGTTTTCGCCGGAGGGGAGGTGGGCTTATTTCTCTCTCTTCCGCACGAGAGCGCTTTCTTGGAAGGGAAGACATTTTCGATGGAGACGCGGGCGTTTACTAGGGGGGTTTGTAGATGGAAGAGGTTCGGAAGGTTTCGTTGCGATGACGTGGGTTAAAGATTAGCGAGGGCGGGCGAGCCGAGCCCCTATTTTCACAAGCGAGGCAAAGTGTACCTATATCACTTACCATAGCATGGAATTTCCCTAAACTTTTAAAATCGTTGTAGTATTATGAAGTGATATTACGACATTCTACTGCCAGTAAATGTATGCTTCTCCGATAGTACCACGATCAAAACGCCCGCGAATTGAACGACACGACCCCGTCCAACTGAGCTGCATCGAAAACCCCACCGAAGTCGACGTCCTGAGCCAGTGAACTCACCCTCCCAAAGGCCTATTTTTAGCCTCTCAATCTATGAACATCGCGTCATAACTTTGGAAATGAAATAATATTGCGATCAAATATTGAAGTGCCCGTCATAACAACTACCCTCGGTATATACAAAGGCCGAATTCAAAGTTCGAGATTTGAGCTACAGAAATTATTTCATCGCAGCTGAAGGATCGACGTGGTTGTAATGACGGTGGTAGACGTAGATAAGTGACTGATGAAGGAAGTCCAGCACAAGATGCAAGAATTGGGAGGGTGCCAACTAGCTATTCGAGGGAAATCTGATAATTGAGACATAAGACATTAGAATAGCGGCACAAATGTCAACTAGACTTGACTACTTTTCAGCCTCGACGGGAGACGCGCCCGGAGAAGTAATATCACTTTAGTTGCAAAGACTTGCTACTGACTTGATTGCTTTGGAAAGTCATTTCATATCCGTCTTGTAAGGGTAAGAACTTTAAGATAGCAGTGGTATTTATAAAAATCCACCATTCTTATGAAAGGAAATGAGAGGTTATGATTTTCGACTTTGTTGCACTTGCTCGGACCGAGGACCGCCTCCGTGCGACTGTGCGGCCTCGCCCAGGCTCTTCCGATGAAATTGAGGAACATGGGCTAAGATATTTTCCGAACCCCCATGGGCGCTCTTTGAAATAACTCTGCTGCCAAAGAACAGGAGGCATTCAAAGGCCATTTTGCGAAGAAACTCGCTAGAGATCCAAAATAAATCTTGGGGTGAACTTCAGACGATGCTGTACCTTTACCCCACGATTGCTGGCAGCGACCCCTGTTCACTAGCCAAACCCCCAAGCTCAACCGCAACTCCTCACTGGCTGCCAACTTCCTAAGCTTCCACACAACTCTTCCCAATGAAAACCTTCCTGTGCAACGATGCCACCTAACGTCATTGCACGCTTTTCCCCCTCTCAATGGAGAACGGGCCCATCGTTGGACAGCACGAAAACAGTAACACCATGTGACGATCGCTCTCTGCGACCTGTCGCTCTTCGACAAGCGTTGTCGCATTCTCGTCAATCTCTTGCAAGGCACCGTATTTGATAACCATTTGTATACCCTGGCGGTATGAGCTCATGCCTCTTCCATCTCTTCCAACCATTATCAGTCCACGGCGGCGAGTACTCTTCAAGATGTGTATCTTCACTATAACCATTGTTTCGCCTTGATCCGTTCACTCGTTCCCGATAATGCGCGCGCTAGCAAAGAAGCTTCTCTGTTCTCTCGTTTTGGTGGCTTGGGTGCGGGGTAGCGCGACGAGTTTCGATGAAGACTTGGGCGAGGAAGAGCTGTACAAGAGGGATACGGGTAATGTTACGCTGAAAGCACCTGTCATCGGAGTCGTCAGCGAGGATTGGTGAGTCCTGCCTCTGCCGATACGGAACCCCCCAAGCGCAAGTCTTGCTGACACCAAGACCATAGGGAAGGAGTAGATGGCACATGGTCGACCTTCGAGATCCGTGTCGGCACTCCTCCTAATGTCTTCCGCGTCCTACCCGTCACTTCCTGGCAAGAAACGTGGGTGGTCTGGGGCTCTGCTGCAGGACATTGCAACACAAGCGCTGGTGTATCGCCGAATTGTGGGGATGCTAGAGGTGGACTGTTTTATACCAGCGAGTCAAGTACATGGGTGAATGGGCAGGAGCAATACTTGCAGTTGGATGCTGATTTAGGATACGAAGGTGAAGGCCAATATGGTAGGTGTGCCGCTTTATTTATCATTGGCGATCAGAGGAGAGGATGCTGATCGACTTTAAACAGGCTTTGATACCGTTGGTCTTGGATATACGAACGAGACTGGACCGACACTTACACACCAAATCGTCTCCGCGATGGTGTCTAACGACTTCTGGTTCGGGATCATAGGCATGGGTTTCCAGCCCACCAATTTCTCGGGTTATGGCGATCCACAAGCTAGCTTTGCGGATACTCTATACTCGAATGGATCTATCTCGAGCATGAGTTGGAGTTACACTGCTGGTGCTTACTACCGCCTGAAATCCGTGTTTGGACAAATGATATTCGGCGGCTATGATGCTTCAAGGTTTACGCCGAATAATATTACCTTCACCATGACGGGCGACAACTTGAGGGATATCGTTGTTACGATAAGGAGCATTACTTCAACAACCGGGCAGGGAAATACGACGCTGATGTCAACTCCCGAGTTCGCGCTTATTGATTCGGGGGTCCCCGAGCTTTGGCTGCCGGTTGAGGTATGCCAACAATTCGAGAAGGAGTTTGGTCTTGAGGTTGACCAGGAATCTGGGTTGTACCTGTTGAACGAAACCACGCACCAGAATCTCTTGAACATAAATCCCAACTTCACTTTCACACTCGCAGACCAAAAGAGGGGTGGCTCGACAATCGACATCGTCATCCCATACGCATCCTTCGATCTGAACGTCACCTCGCCAGTCGTCATCAATAAGACATCCTACTACTTTCCCCTCAAGTCGACATCAGACGACACGCTTTATACATTAGGTCGAACGTTCCTGCAAGAGGCATATGTAACAACCCACTACGAAAGCCGCACCTTCAACGTCTCGCAATGCATCTTCGACGACCAAGTCTCTCCACACGTGGTAGCCCTCCCTCCAACTCTCCCAACCTCAACATCCGGTTCCGGCTCAGGGAGCAAAGGCTCAGGCTCCAACTCATCATCCAAGAAGCTCAGCGGCGGAGCAATAGCAGGAATCGTAATCGGCGCCGTCGTCTTATTCGTCCTCGTCTTTGTTCTGATCTTCTTATGCCTTCATAGGAGGAGAAAGGATGAGGCCGAACCACCCAGTACACCACCCATCGAAATCGATGCAGGCAAAAGACTTGAGCCCCCTGGGAGCGCGCAAGCGAGCAATTACGCGAGTGAGGTTGAAGGACAGGAGAAAGTCGAGATTCAAGGGAACCCGATCATGCATCCACAGGAGCTGGAGGCTGAGGTTCCTACCGCGATAGTCGGAGGAGCGGGACCCAGCTATGGGCGACTAGCGGATGGGGGCGCCATGAGCCCGATTCGGGAGCAGAAGACGCCGATGGCGGAGTTGGGTGCTGAAGAAAGGGGATTAGGTGAGGGGTATCGAGATCAAGAGGAGACGAGTCCGCAAAGTGGTGATGGAGAAAGAGGGTTAAGGGACCATATTGTGAGTCCGAGTAGTGATACGATGCCCAGTATCATGGGACGGACGAGGCCGATCAGGACGGGGAGTCCTACGGTTAGTGAGGGCACTTGGAGCCCGAGTACGCCGGTCCAGAGGAGGGGGAGTAAATTCGAGGAGAGGTTTGAGAATTGATGGAGCGTGTGGGCAAAATAAATCTGTGATTTTGGATTTGTTCCGTATATGATACCAATGTCTAAGACTGTATGTGTAATGTAGACATGATTTAAGACACGCTTGTTTTCATACGGTATGGACTCGGTCTGCTGAGGTGCACAGCAACCGAAATATTGCACCTTAAGTAACTCGCTAATGGGACTCTTTTGGGTTTGTGCAACGACGAAGGTTCTGGTCGAGGAAGAAAACTTGGAGGTATGGTATTGGATCAAAGCAATTGAGAAATGCTAGAACTCCGAGGCAATAATGGTAGCAAATAATGGAATAGAAAGAGCACTCGAGTAACAAGACTTTTTTTTTTTCTTTCTTTTTTTTCTTTGCTGAACTGTCTACTCGTACAATTTCCAATAGACTCCATGGATGCCAGAAAAGGAAGCAGTAGACGAACTGTGGGGAGCTGGGGAGCTGGGGTGCTGGGGTGCCGGACCGTTGGTGGTGGGGGCAAAACTTCGGGCCCTCACGTGTCAAATCAGGTACCATGCCGCAACCCGAGTACGAAGTACTTCCAGGGGCTGGGCTGGACCGGCTGGCCCTGGTATTCGGACGAAAAAGGCGCCGACTGACTCGCATCTCTTCCCGTTTTCATCTGTCGATATGAAGAGATTTGATAATCATGCACACAACACCTTCCCGAACAAATACCAACTCCGCTCTGATATACTCTCGTTTTTACGAATGGGTACATCAACCAAGAAGCTTTCCCCGCCAAGCCTCGGCTTCTCGCTTCTCCCCCGCAGTGACTTCACCCAACCTCCAAACACATCTTGCAAGATGCCTCTGAGCCTCTTTCTCCGCATAAACCAGGTGTCCTGCTGATACCCAACCGAGCAAGATCCGATCTCCATTCGATATCTCTCCGGGCACTACGATCTGTGACGCGATACAAGAACGGTCTGCCAAGCGCAAAGGGAATAGTGGCCCACGGGGGACAGGCAGGAACGTAACCCCACTCTTCCCAACTCCTTGATATTGGGCCCGCCATTTGAAATCAACCACAGATTGCGCCTAAGTCCAATGGTAAAATCATTCGGAATATGGACAGTACGTTGGACGCGCGGCGGAGTACAAGTGTAGGGTACATTTCCACTTTGTTGCTTTTTCCTCTCGTTCCTGTTGTACGTGCTTTGAATGAATTCTGCCATGAGGTCCTTCGTAATTCTTGCCCTCGCGGCGGCATCTTGTGTCGTTGCCACTGATCTCGAGCAACGGGCGGCCAATTGGACTGTAGGACAAACGGTCCAGACAAGCAGTGGACCTGTCAGTGGACATCCCGCAAAGAACGACTCGGATGTCTCTGAGTATCTGGGCATTCCGTTTGGACAGGCGCCGGTTGGAGATCTGAGATTCGCGGCTCCTGTTGCTTTCAATGGCACTGCACCACTCAATGGCAGTGTTTTTGTAAGTCTGCTCCATCTACTGCGGCTGATGTAACGATTGCTGATTAACTGTGCTTTAGGGATACTCTTGTCCCGTCTTACAAGGATCGAGCACTTTGCCTACTGCTGCCGAAATAGCTGCTGCAAACTTGACAGACGTGGGGATAGAGGTTTTCGAGGTCTTGAGTAACACCAATGCCTCGTACAGCGAGGATTGTCTATATCTGAACGTCTGGACGAAGCCACAAACTGGAGAAGCCAAAAAAGCTGTCCTTGTCTGGGTTTATGGAGGTGCATTCACTAGTGGAAGTTCTTCGATTCCAGCGTATAATGGGGCCAATATTGCAAACCAAGAGGACGTTGTCGTGGTTTCATTCAAGTGAGTCCATGAGGAGACTTGGATTTCAATAACTAACTTTGAGGCAGCTATCGATTAAGTATTCTCGGCTTCCCTGGAGACCCCAACGGTCCGCAGAATTTGGGATTTCTGGATCAACGATTGGCCGTCGAATGGGTCAGAGACAACATTGAAAATTTCGGAGGTGACCCATCTAGAATCACACTCTTCGGACAATCAGCTGGCGGAGCTTCGGTCGACGCATATTCCTATGCATGGGCTTCAGACCCAATTGCTGCTGGCTTCATCTCCGAATCCGGTACCATGTTCAGTTGGGGTCTTCCAAACTCTCAGGCCTCAGTTACAAAAGCATGGTACGCAGTGGCAGGAAACCTTGGCTGTGGAAACGCCTCCTCAGATCCCACCGCCGTCATGACATGCATGCGCCAGCAGAACTACACCGCGATCCTCGAAGCCATCCCCGTGTCAAAAGGCGTAAGTGGCATCCTCGGCAGCTTCGGTCCCACCGTTGACGAAACCGTCGTCTTCTCCAACTACTCCCAACGCACGCATGCCAAAATTCCCATGCTGATCGGGAACAACAACTACGAAGGCGGCATCTTCCGCACCGAGTACGCACTCGATGGCATTTTCTACTCCGATGCCTTCTGGGACGATTTCAATCTCCAAGAATTCACGTGCCCTGCGGGAATCCGCGCCAATGCGTCGCTAGCAGCCGGCAACCCGACTTGGAGATATCGCTACTTCGGCGTCTTCCCCAACCTTGCCGTTTCCTCTGAAGCAGGCACCTATCACGCAGCCGAACTACCCATAATCTTCGACACCGCGCCCGGCTCGTCCACTGCCGACGAGGTCTCCATCGCAAACTACATGCGCGGAGCCTGGGCCGCGTTCGCGAAGGATCCTCAAAACGGCCTCACAACCTACGGCTGGCCTTCATACAACCCGAGTCAGGATACCCTGATCAGACTGGCATATAACAACATCACTGGCACGAATGTTATCAATCCGTATCGATATGATGCCGATTGCGTGTTTGTTAATGTGAGCAGCACGAATAGCAGTGCGTACCCCACCACGCTCCCGGATCTGGGAGCGAATGTTACACCGACGGCGACGGGTGCTTCAGCAACGGGCTCCGCGACGCAGACTCCGGCGCCGAGGACGAGTAGTAGTGCGGCAGCAGGGACCAAGAGTAGTATGCAGGTTGGTGGGTGGCTGGGCTTAGGGGCTGTTGTGGCTGCGTACTTGCTTTGAGCGACGCATTGCACTTTTTTGGGTAAATGGTAAAATTGTAAATATGATATTACGACTGCAATGTAATTACTAATTCAACAATCCTATAAGAGATCCTTTAATCTGAGAGACTTGTGAATTGTATGGTGGTAAAATTTGTCCCTAAATTCTCGAGCTACTGTTCCTTCAAGTTAGAAGGAGTTACAGCTACTACGTATAGGTCCAGCTTCCGTCCCTCCTTAAAAATCTTATTGGAACGGAAACTTTGCGCTGCTGATTTCGAAACTCATCCACCTCCTCCCCAGCAGAAACGCAATAAATTATTGCTAGAAAGTTTGGCCGGGGGAACAAGGTGACTTGGGGGTGCGGGCCCTGGGGCCGCCTCCTTTTATGCGATTAGCGAGTGGTATTCCCCCCTTTATGCAACGAGTACCCCTTTAATGCAATGCAGCAATCGACATGTGGGACATTAATATATCCTAAATTTTTCAAACTTGCGGTAATTGATTATGTAGGGTTTATTATTTAGAAGTACGATGTTGATTAAATGCGTTTGGCGACTGGCGTGGTCGAATATCGCGCTGGGTGTGTTGATTGGAATAGGAGGGAGGTACCGGAGTACGAAGGCGACGGGCGTTGAAATCCGTCCAACTCGCTAGGCGAGAATCTGGGCAGCCCAGGGGTGCACGTTTGTAAATGTCTCGCAATTTGTCCTCAAATTTAATTGTTATGAGAATTTCGGAATAGATTGACGTCCTATTTCTCTATTATATAAAACCATTATAGAAAGGTTTAAGGGTGGTGTTGGGAATTAGTGTGACTTTCCACACAGGGCAACTTTGGTATTCCCCCGTGCACTCTGGCAGATGGACGATTTTCAACGCCCGCCGCCTTCGTACTTACTCGGGAACTAACATTTTAAAATTTCGGCGCCTTGGGAAAGTTTTTGTTCAAAAGATATATGCAGGAAGTAAATAGTTGTCTTTAGTTATTTTCTTCTTCTTTTTTAAAAGTATAGAATATCAGAGGGTAGTAGGGTTGATTTCATAATATTATTATTACGGTACGGAAAATGTGGAATAGTCTGTCTCTCAAATAAAAGTCGTTACGCTTTTAAGGGAACTTTAACCAATTAAAATATAACATCACATTGCTTGATTCGAAGGTCGAATATAATAAGGAACAAACGTCTCTCCTTAATAGAGCTCTAAAACTTCAACACCTCCTCCCAAGCCCTTCCTATTGACCATTCCTTGAGTAACTTATCTTTACCGTGGTTTTTAAATGTCCCGGCTTATACATATCTCGATCTCCTATCTTTTTCAACTCTGCGGGAAAGAGTGGTCACTTTTACAACTATGTTCAACCCGATGGCGATGGTCTAGCTTGCTATCGGAGACAGCAAAATGGTGAACGTCTAGGAAGGAAGCAGCCTTGGGAAGTCAGAAATTGGGGAGTTAATTTTTGGTTCTGGAGAAAGTGGCGATTATTAAAGGACTCCTCAGCCATAGACGCTGGTCAACTGGTCAATGATACAGGCTGTGGTGGGTTTGTGATGGCTGGTGCTTTGAAGAGATTTTCTGCGTAAAGATCTAGATGGGGTGGTATTCCTAGTGTAGTGTTGCTAGGGAACTTTGGCTTTTTTTTTGGCTGAGAACTAGAATGGGAATTCAAATTGGGTTCTCGTTTACAGTTCAGGGGCTACTCAGTCACGTCCTGCTTCCCGTTCTAGCTACTAATTATAATCTACTTTAACTCTACTTGTGCGAAAGTTGCCAACCCTATATTCAGGAGAACTCAAGTCGGCTTTTAGGGGCCTAAAGAGGATTCTCTCAAAAGTACATCATCTCTCTAATCTAGAACAGAAGTCTAGAACCTTATTGTATAATGATTCTCATTTGCGGCACTTATTGATATTTGTCGGAGGCCTCGGAGTCTCGGACTACTTAATGCGACCCTATAGCTATCACCCTAGAAGATTTATACCTTAAGGGACAAGGGTAGCCGTGTGTCGATGATATAGGTGTTGCTTTAAATAGCTACTAGGCTGGTATAGATCAATTGATCACGTTTTGCAGCAAAACCTGGGAAACTTTCAAGGATCTAAAATTCGGAGGGCGTGAAACACATTGAAACCACTAAACCGAGAATATACTTTTTCAAAGGGGTTAGCTGTACGAGTAACGATACTTGAGGAGCTACCAGCAAGTCGCACCCCAACTCGATCGAACCTGAGAACCGGCAGCCGCAGGTCGCACCAGGCAAATCCTCGGGCCCACTAATTACGGAGTGGATTGTGGATGTACATCGCATTGGACACCTGAGCTTTTTCTTACTTTTTTTCTTTTCTTTTCCGGAGGAGTCGGAAGCTTCATCATGCATTCTACTAGTGCTGCTCTTTTATTCTGACCCCGAAAATCAAATTCGAACCAGAGCTTAGCGACCAGAAATCTGTATATCACAGGTAGCGCTCTTTCAGTTTTGCGCATAAAGCTGATATCTCATTCGGGATGTAAGATGCCTCAAATAGATGAAACCCAGCTTCTGCAAGTGAGAACCAGCGCTTCCATCCGCCAATAAGAAGCGCCTTACACGCCCCGTGACCCTCAGTAAGACGCCACAAAAACGCCTTGCATTGGCATCAGGTTTTGACCTTCGTTATCTGATGTTTTCAATCGTTCTACTTCTCTTACTCCTATCTTTTGAGCTCCTAAATGATGTCGTCCAGGGAAGACAATGCTAGTGTTCGCTACGAGCATCTCGTTTCCGAAGACACCATCGTTGCTCTACACCAGCTTTGCGGTACCTGTACTCAGTTCAAGGTGACTTCTACTCTTGTTCGGAAATTGACTCGAAATACGAATATCAGAATGGGAACTTCCAAGTCTGTAACTCTCTGTTCCTCTGAGCAGCTCAATTCTAGTTATCTCAGCGGATGCCACCTTTGTCCTCTTATTTGGGGAAATTCTAAAACGGACCCCCCC
Organism: Hyaloscypha hepaticicola; assembly: GCA_002865625.1. Lineage (NCBI taxonomy): Eukaryota > Fungi > Ascomycota > Leotiomycetes > Helotiales > Hyaloscyphaceae > Hyaloscypha > Hyaloscypha hepaticicola. The sequence goes on from KZ613535.1 coordinate 191,613, forward strand.
CAACTGCTAAAATGGACCCCCCCCTAATTGCTAAAACGGACCCCCCCCTAGAATTGGGACTAGGGCTTAAATAAATGATTCTTATAGCTTAATTTAATACTTTATACTTTAGATAATAAAAAAAAGTATATATAAAATACCGAATTTTATAGTTTTCTCTCAAAATATATAACCTCGCGTACTCCCCTTTTCTGAATTGGATTTATTCTCTCCTTATTACTTATTATTAATTAGAGATAATATTCTCGATAAGGACTTCCTTTCAGGACTAATTTCAAGTGAATAATAGATCGAAAAGTTTAAATAAGAAAAATTTTTTATACTAAAAAAGAGATAATTCAGGGAGTTATTTAAAAGATAATAATCTATTTCTTGAGACTATAATTATGGATTCTATATAGTCTTCCAGGATTCTAATATCTTATCGAATTTCCCAGTCTAGTAATAATATCGAAACGGTTAATATTAATAATCTAAAGGAATAGAATATACATTTATAGAGAGAACTTAAAGAACTTCGAGTATAAAAACTATATAAAGAGTAAATCGAATTATAATAATAGATCTATTAGATCAGAGATCTAGTCTCTCCTATACTTTCTTCTTGCTCTATTAATAATATATTAAAGAATTCAGATACTATATAGAATATAGAATAAGTACTTGCCTTGATTATACTAATATTACTATTCTCTTTTACTAATCCTCTTTCTCAAAACCGATTATTCTCTTTTAATAATTATAATCTATTTCTATCCGAAATATATATTATACAAGAGACTATATTATTAATTCTAAATTAATAAGGACTTTCCAGAGACTATAGTTTCTCTATTACTTCTAGTAAAAAGAAGTCTAGTAATTGAATAAAGTCGATTTTGGCCTATAACCGAAAATATATAAAGTCTAAAATAATAAATAAGAAGGAGAAGGGAGAAGGGAGTAATAGAAGGTTTCGGGACTATAATTATAAGTTCTCTGTGATTTATATTAAGAATAAGGATAAGATTGACTGGGATTTATAGTCCCGGGAGTCTTGGAAGAATCTAGAAATAAAGAAGATTACTAATTACTATCTTCACAATTATAAACCTTTATTTATAGTTAAAGACAAATACTTATCTCAGTATTAGGAGTAACAAAAAGGGGAGAGATATAAGACTTTAGTAAAATAATATAACTCGGGATATAAATCTAGACAGATCCAGTCCTATTTGAAAAAGAACTTTAAAGGAAGAGATCTTATAATTATAAAAGATATATATAATTATATTAATTAACTTTAATATTAGTAAAAGGGGAATAAGAATAGTATTAAAATTCTATTTTCTAAACTTAAATAGAAAGGATAGATATACTATCCTATATATAAATCGGAAGAGAAAGTTTCTAATTATCTATTTTTAATCTTTTTTATATATCCAAAATTACTCGAATATACTAGACTTTATAGTAAACTTCTTATTATTAATTATATTTATAATACTAATAGTATTAAAATATCCCTTTTTGAAATTATTAAAGTTAATATAACTGGAAAATTATTCTATATCTATTTTGAGTTTATTACTAGTAAAGATAAGAAGGATTATATTTAAAGTCTTGAGTATTTGAAAGAAATACTTGGAGAGAATATTTTCAAGGAGATTTTCTTAGTGAATAAGATAAAAGCTATAAGGAATATTCTTGAGAAGATATTCCCGGATTAGACTTATTTATTTTATATTTAATATATTAATAAATTAATTAGTATTAAGTGTAAAGTTTATTTCTTAAATAAGGAATGGAAAGGATTTATAAATAACTGAACTCGAATTATTTACTCAAATACTATTAATTTATATAAAGAGACTATTCAGGACTTTAAAGATAATTGATAAGACTTATATCTAGAGAATATAGTATATATTAAGAATAATTGACTAGTTTCAAGGAACAGGGATTATATTATTATTACTTAGATTAATAAGTACTTATATCTGGGTAATAAAGTTACTTTAAGAACTGAAGGGATCCATAGTACTATCAAATAGGATATATACTTAAAGAATATTAATTTGCTATATATCTGGGATATTATAAATAAAGTAGTATTATAATAAATCAAAGCACTTAATACAGAACAGAGGAAATAGTATATTAACTCAAAACAGCATTTCGAATTCCCTATATTCAATCTCTTACAAGGATATATTTCGTTTATGAGACTAGATTTGGCCTATAATTAATTGAAAATAATTAAGATTATACTAGAGGATAACGAATATTCCGGTTATTTTATAAAGAGTATAGATATTCTATATAAATATATAATTCGAGAGAGATTAGATAATAATCGACTATTAGAATTTAATAACTTCGATTTATTATATTACCTTTATTAATTTCTAGAAGATAAATATTAATTATCTATTCTATTACTAATTAAGTTTCCTGGAAGGCAAAAACACTATAACAGTTTCCGAACCTCTATTTACTATATCGAAAGTGCTTTTAAGTATATAATTAGGGAAATAGTATAGTAAATTACTTTCCAAAATGGAAAGTCTTACTAGAAGTATTCTATATATTCCTTTAAGTAAACTTGAGACTATAAAAAGAATATAATTATATATCTATAGTATAAACGGTATTTCGAATAGCTTATAAATTAAGGAAAAGATCCGATCGACTTTTACTATATATAAAATACTATCCAATTAAGAAATTATTAGAATTTCCACTCGGAAACTGAAGATATTATTAAGGTTAATATCCGGGATAAATCTCTTTTAAGAGTCTTATATATATCTTTTATATCTAAACCTTCTAGCGAATTAGTTTCTCGAGATATTATAATTTCAGATAAAATTAATAAGAATTCGGAAAATAGAAATAAGGATTAGAATCCTGATTTTGAACTATTCTAATATTATAGAAGAATCGAGATTATAAACGGGGGATTTAGGAAATATATTCCAGGTTAAGATATTAATATAGTCCCTCTTGAAAAGTAAAAGTAAGTTTATAAGTTACTAGATAAAGTTCAAGAGATTAATAATGAGTAAGAACTAGATTTACAGGGAGGCTCTTCTATTACTGGAGAGGAGACGGAATATGTTCTATTTTAGTGTATAAAAGATAAGGCTTAATATAACTATTGAATTATTAAAGTTATATACTTTATCTATAAGTTTAAGTGAAATCAGTGGAGAGTAAAGTAAAAGGAGAGTGCTGAAACTAGTGATAGTGTTTATTGGAAGGCTATTGGACTTTATAAGTATTCTGTAAAAGACCTAAAGTTATGAAGACATATATTAGCAATTATAAGTAAAGGAATGCTTATATTTTACAAATCTCGTTAGAAGTTATATAATATATGAATTATAGAAGAGAAGATTACTTGAATAGATTATATATAAGACAAAGAGAAGTTCATTGAATAGGAGACTTTATATATTTCAAAGATCTGAAATACTCGTATATTAAGATATCTTGAATAGCAAAGAGCTTTTAATACTAGAAGAAAAGGAGACGAGTTTACTAACTGATAAGAACTTATTTTAAAGGAGAGTATTGAGACTTCTATAAATATTTATAATTAAGAAATCAAGGAGGAACTTGAGTGTATTTATATAATTATTATTATAAAGGGAATTGAAGATCCTTTTAATTATGATTTCTCTATTAAGAACTTCTATTAATACCAAGTAGTATAAGATATAGTTAAAGTAATAAAGAAATATAATACTAAAATGGGTAAGAGAGTAGGCGGTAATAAGATTAGGAATATGAAGGATATAAGAGCTTATATAAAACGGGGCAGTTTAACCAAATTGCCTTCAAAATCAATTGAATCGGGGCCTACTTTGAGATAAGTAAAGAAGTCGAGGAAGTAAAGGATAAGATTGTTCTTGAACTCATTATATAATATTTCACTTGAAAAGAGGAGAATATACACTATACTATTATTGTTTTATATTATTATAATTCTTTTTTATTATTCTTATTTCTATTTCTATATAATCAAATCCTTGACCTTGCCTTTTATCATTTATATTAATTATAACTAATAATTGTAGTTTGATTACAAAATTACTTTACTAGTACTATATCCTTCTACTGGATTGTAATGTGATTTGCGTGAATAGTATATATATTTATTACTACTCAGATATTAATATACTATTACTTTAAAAAGTAAAAAGGATTTACTTTCGAAAAAACTAATAAGAAAAGCCTTTATAGATTCTTGAAGAGTTATAATTATAGAAGCCTGAAATTTCAAATCTGGTCTGAAGGTTTCGGCAATTTTATATATAATATATTAGAAGACTAGTTTAGAGAAAAATATACCAGAACTTTGATTTTATTAGTAATATCGGATCTCTTATAATACGCGAGTTATTTAGAAGTTAAATATATTATTATTTAATATTACTGGAATCAGAACTTATTTCCGGTTTTAGTTCTCCTAATCTTCTTTATCGGTTTCTTCATTCCATATAGTACTTCAGGATTCTTTTAATTCCATATATCCTTTTTATATTACTATTCACTGACTCTTTTAGTAAGTGTAGATAATAAATATAACTTGACTTTTTTAATAGTAAAGTCCTTATACTATTTCGGGATACTTTTCATTTATATTATAATTATCTAGTTAATAAAATTAGTATTCTTGTATTACTTTATAGTATTATTATAAATATATAAGATTAGAAGTTATAATTATTGAAAATCGAAAAACATTAAGAAAAGTGAGATTATAAAATATAAGAAGACTATAATATAGAAAGCGGGAAAATTAAAAGTGAATATAAAATAAGTGAAAATTTAGTAAAAGTGAATTTTTCTAATTAGATAATTATTAAAAGTGAATATTTTTCGATTATACTATTATTAAAAGTGAATTTTTTCTAAATCTCATAATAATCCTCTCTTATAAACCTTATAAAAAAATAATCTTTTAATTAAACTCGATCTCGTTTTTGCTAATAGTATATTCTTAATCTCTAATAGTAACTCTTAATAGTAATACTAATTATATTAGAATTAAGATGACTTTATTCTCTAATCAATATTAAACTATTAAAGTTAAGTCTGAGAAAGTAATTACTACTATTCAGAACTCGGATTATCAAGCCTGTTTATATATCAGGGCCTAAACCAAAAAGAGATAGATTAACTTTAACGGACTTCCTGAAAACGAGTAAAAGAGATTATTTTAGAATACCGAGAATAATTATATACAAAGACACTAAGATAAAGGATATAATTATATAATAAAAACAGTAAAGATTCTTAACGAAGAGATAGTATAACTCGAAACTATTAAGAAGGAAGAGAATATAAGACTTTTAAAGTTACTAGAAACTGATTCGAATATAAGTATTATTACTATTTACTATTATTATAACTAACTTGAAAAGAATAAGAAGAGAAAGAGAGAGAATAATTATAATAAAAGTGAGACCGAGAAGATTAGTGAGATATTACTAATCTTCAAAGCCTTTAATAAAAATATAATATCAATTATTGAGAAATTAGAGTATTAGATTATTACTGGAGGTGATAGAGTGATTTACGGGATTAGTGAGGAGGAGCTAGAGAGTTTTATCAAGGATACTAGTAATCCGGCCAATATTCGAGAGTATTTAGAGAAGTGGGATAGAGAAGATACAGATATTAATAAGGGTTTAAATAGAGAGGAAGAGGGAGAAGAAAAAGAGTTTAATAATAATATCAAAATTGTAATCACGGATAATGAGAATAGTAAGGATAATAAGGATAACGAGGATTTAATAGACTTTATTATAGAAGATAAGGAAGATAAGGAAGATAAAGAAGAACTTTAGAAAGCTAGGGAGAATAGTAATATAACTGTTATTGTGAATCGTTACTATATTAAGTCATGTGTTTTGGGATTATGTGTTTTGAGAGAAAACTATAAAATTCGACATTTTATATATACTTTTTTTTATTATCTAAGGTATAAAGTATTAAATTAAACTATAAGAATCATTTATTTAAGCCCTAGTCCCAATTCTAGGGAGGGGTCCGTTTTAGTAATTAGGGGGGGGTCCATTTTAGCAATTGGAGGGGGTCCGTTTTAGAATTTCCCTCTTATTTGGGACTGACTTGGGGGCTATCTTTTCGACCCGGTTAGGCTTATTATCCCTTAAACTGAGATTATACGGGTTATCTTATTCTGGCAATAAAAACCTAATAGATAAGATATCAATTCCGCACAACCAAAAATGCTAAGGCACTCTCACTAAGCCTACCTTTTGCCGCTTTTAAGGCCCAGTAGAATAACTTAGAAAAATTAGATTATCGGGTGCAAAGTGTAATTAACCGTATAATACAATCACAATATTTTAAAAATTTGAAAATACCCTTTTAATTATAAGGCTAAGGTTTAAAAGAATTAATTATTTAATTATTAATTCTATCGTGTTGAAATGTGTAATGTAAAGATAAATTGAAAGCGATGCGGGGATAAGACCCGTATATTAAAGTGGCCGGGCCTTGGCAAAATTTCTCGTTTAAGTGGTTGAGACAGGGGTTTGATTGGTCCTGTTTTGTTGCCAGAATAATGTTACCCCATTATACTCGAGCTCAAAGCGTCAAATCTGGGAAGATCCTATCGGATGAGGACCAAGGGAAATATAGTGTAGCATTTGTGGTGGAAAATCGCTCCACCTTTCATGTACGAGCCCGAATTCACTAATGAATTGCTGTTGGTACATATTGACTACTGATTGTAGTGGACAAGGTGGAATGATCGAACTTTCCATATCTGCTGTATGGAGACACGAAATTGCCAAGTTCTCCGGCAAACCGGGGTTCAGATTCAGCTGTTTATATGTATATCGGGTCTCAAGTACGGCATGCACGCGCTAATCCTGCTGTAAAATTTGCAGTGCTAATCAGCACATATTAGACCCAACACCTAACCAGCAAACGCTGACTACTACTCATAGCCCGATTTTGTCTAGGCATGAGATAGAACTAGAAAAAAAAATTGCTGCTTGGTATCACGAATGCTCGAGATTTCATGCCAAGTGTCGTGATTTCTGCCACTTCGTTGCACCGATAGAGCAATTGCCGTCCCGGATTCTTGATCTGTGCGGAAACAAGATAAAATTAGAGTGTGCTGTACAAAACATACCGGCTCTTCAATATACCAGTCACATGTGGGGGCCAGATCCGACGACATGCTCACGCTTGTTACAAGAGAATTTAGAAGAGTTCAAAATCGAAGTACAGCTTACCCAATTACCAACCAAGTATAAGGATGCAATACGTATCGCAAGAGCTCTAGGTTTCCAGTACTTGTGGATCGACTCTCTTTCTATTATTCAGAACTCACTAGAAGACTGGAAAGCAGAGGCCCTTAAGATGGCAGCAGTATATGGACGGACGAGTTTTAATATTTCGTACATTTTCCCAATCTCAAATAGTGATACGACCAAACCACATTTGAGAGATCCGAGAACTATTTTACCTTGTAAAATATTTCCAACAACTCTAAAACAGAAAGGGGATGGAAGCGTTGGGGAGCTTGCGCCTAAACGGACATCGTTACCAGTTGATAGCCTCGCAGTCCAGCATGCTGCCAAATATCTCAGCTTCTTTTGGTCTGCCGATTCAACTAAGGAATCATGACCATTACTATCTCGGGCTTGGGTATTTCAGGAACGACTCCTCTGTTCCCAAACCGTCTATTATGGACAAACCCGAATCCTGTGGGAATGCTGCGAGAAGCGCAATGATGAATTTTATGGCCAGCTTTCATCACAAGGGTCTCTTTCCAAGGAACAGTATCACGCCATATTTGCAGGTCTTGATCCGACTCAAGATTCCGATACTGATTTAATGTTCAAAAGCCAATGGTGCCTTCTGATCAAAGACTATCGTACCAAGAGTTAATATTTGAAACGGATCGGGCTATCGCATTTGCCGGTATTACAAGAGCAATGCAAACCAAGACAAAGTTCACGTACCTGGCGGGTGTTTGGAAAGAGTTCGCTGAGCTTGGGCTTTTGTGGCGTATCAATCCACTGAATGAAGCTGAGAAGTTTGGCAAAAAGCGGAATGAGCAAATCAAGATAGCACCCTCTTGGTCGTGGTACTCGGTTCCCCCTTTCACCCTGCTCGCTACGGGGAAGGACGTATTGGATTTCCAAATCTACAACAACATGAGGATGTGTCACACGCTTTATCGTGCTAAAGTGATTTCTTTCAACCATCCAAAGTTTGTTTAAGATCCAGAAAGCTTGCTACATGACTTCGAAGACTTGAGTATTACTCTCAGGACAAGACAAGTTCCCTGTAAACTTGAATGTGAAGGCGCCTCAATTCGAGTGGCACCAATTAGATGCCTTGCTTCGGGAGAAGTCGCTTGGGTGGACAAGGATAGCGAGATATACGCACATGACGACGTTTCACTTACCCCAGGGTCAGATCTTCCAGCAGGATCTTCCATGCTTTTAACTATATTGGAAGCTTGGTATTTAACAGACAATGGTGAATATACCGTAGGACACAAATAGAACGACACTTGCGCTAGCCCAGAAAGACGATCGATGACGGTGTGGCAGTACGCGGGACTTGTCATCGTGCAGACAGATGAAAGCCTTCATGGTAGGAAGTATTGGCGACGTATAGGCATTTTTCGGTTTTCATCCCGCAGAAAAAAAGATTTGACGATATCCACTCCTTTCGACTTAGAAAGAAGAGAAAGACGAGGAACTCATATTGGTATAGCTCATGGATATGTTATCCAGTAATAATAGGATTTGCTATTCTGACGTAAAGAACATTTTCGATCGTTAACCTAAAGCCAGAAAATTGCGAGCTAACCCTACATTTGGCACTTGCAACGTAATTGTCCCTCGCCTTTACTTGTCATGAGATCGAAAACCAAATTCAGGGGGCATCTAATAAGGGAATTTCTTGTCTGGAATAACAAAACTTAATTATCTGTCAGAAAACAAGAGTATCGATTGCATCTAGTACAGCTGTGGAAGAGCTGATTCGAGGCCGAGAAGCTCGGCATTCGATTATCGACTACACAGGGCACCGGATTGTGACTGTCAATGTCACCCACCACGCATCTAAGATGTGGGCGAAACGCGGAGAGGAGAAGCCGGTGGATTCTACAGAGGGGCGGGAGCAAGGGGGGAAACGGAAACACTCCACTTCTGATGTTGAAAGCGAGCGGAAGGACACTGAGGAGTCAGGAGTTCCTTTAAGGGCAAAGAAAGGCTGCAAAGGTGCGTGCAGAGCAACAGATAAGAATACGATGTCGATGCGACAACGGAAGTGAGTAAATTGCCGTGGGGGTGATGTTATGTCATGTGACAAATCTTGTAAATAATGAATTCAACTTCTAGCAACAACGCGACGCTAGTAAGCTTGAAATTTGGAAGCGAAGGTTTTCGTCATTAAGGAAGGAGAAAGGAATAAAAGTTGAGATAGCTTAGAGAGAAATGCGTGGTGTTGGAGGTAATAAAGATACTTTTGGCCTAAACTGCAGTAGAATACCTCGACCTAAACGAAATTAATAGGGGCTCGCTTAGCAAGCCCCAGATCAGGAACATGCCGAGGAATTTGCACATCAAGCAAATTCAAGGGATTTTGTGATATAAGAAGGAGAGATAAAAGGTTTTCCACTTTTCTGAGAGCTGAAGGTTAAGATATTCAAGCATAGTAAGTGCCTAGGGGACTCCAAAGGCCGGGGATCGTACCCTGGTCACGCGTTCAAGACTGTCTACTGAGGTCTCTAGAACGTTGCCTTGTAAGTCGATAAATCTCTAGAAACTATACAATAATAATAAAGCACAAGGATAGTTATTCTAGGTTTTCCACGTCTCTCACGACTTACAGAGCATTTAGCCCCGCTTACTTGCTTGAATACCCGTTCCGAGGATGCTGTTTCGCGCGAACAGTCTGGGGCAAGGATACGGATATATCTGTGGATAATCCGGGTTTTACGGATGGATACCCATCTACAGAGATTAAGCTGGATAGATATCTAACTACTTGAATTTGCCGTAGAGGTGGTTTTACCCCATATAATCTCAGACGACAAGTAGCCCCACCAAATTCCGTTTCCGTCCTCGGACCTGACCAGTCGCTACTCTAGCCTGAGCTGAGCCCTGAGTCCCGAGCACGCTAATGAATCAGCTAGATCATGCTCAGGGGGTTCCCTTTTTGCTCCCTCGAGAATCGGTTACAGTTTCTATGTTATATATGAAAGAATTTTACAAACCCTGTTGTTATAACAAAGCTAGTTCTTTGAGCCTATTAAGATATTGCGACGGCTTCCATTCCCGCTCCCCTGTCTCACTTATCAAGGGTCTTTGCCAGAGCTCATGTGGACCTCCACAGCAGTTTCGGTAGCATAGACGCCTGCTGTTGCCGTCAGGAGACTGAGAATAGAAGAACGAAACAAGATAGAGAATATTTCCGTCGAACTGCTTTCCTAACAATAAAAGAAAGCAACATTCTCAGTCAAACAATCAGCAAGCAAGCAACGGGATATTATTATTGTTCTACGAGAGGAGATTAATCAGAGAATATTTGGAATCCTTCTTAACAAGCCGAAGACAAGCATTTAAAGATTTAAACAGAATTACAAGCTTATGAACCAACATGTGTGAAGCGAGCTTCCTCTCGGAATGGGCATGAGAAAGATAGAGAAAGTAATGGTGAAATAAGATCAACTGCGATGATATCTTGAGTTCCAATGACCTCTGTACCCAGTTTTACTCCATTCCATTCAATTCGCTTCACTCCCTGCCTCGGACTCCGGCGATCTCCTAACCGCATCCTCGGTTTCACTCTCGCCATCCATTGTCTCCCAATCCTCATTGAATGCCAAAGGTTGGGACTGGGCCAGTTTTAGATTATTCAAACGTGTTCCCACGCCAAACTGACCGTGGTTGCGTGCAAAGGAGGATATCGTATTAGAGTCACAAGGCCTGGAGTCGGTGACCTTTTCGCTGAGAGTTCTGAGAATACATTGCCGAAGATGGCTCATGATGCCCTGCAAGATCTCATGACGTTTTAATAGGGCTTCCTCTTCACTGTGTAGGCCGTAAACATCGGCATGATCGGGTAACCTCCAGTTGAGGTACAAGTTGCCATGTGTACCCCGAGTCTGGATACCACTGGAGTGAGCGGAGAAGTAATAGTGACACAACTTGCAGGCAGGTTTGCTGCAGCCAATGTATCGCCAGCTTTGGAAGAACCGCTCTGGCCTCGTGCCACCGGTCTTCTCGAGCCAATTGTGGACAAGGATCTCAGCATGGACAATGGGGCGGAAGGAGTTGCTGATCCACATTTCTTGAATCACCCCGTCTAGATCAAAGTTTTGCTGCATAGTCTTAGCAATTTCAATATATTTGCCCTTGGCTTCGAGCGACTTGGGTATCATGCGGGTGAGGATCTCTGATGCCGTTTGTGGGCTTGTCTCGAGCGGATTGGGTGCCCTATTGCTCGACGAAATACACGTAATTTCGAAGTTGTCCGAAAGACTTGGCCACATAGAGCTAGCATCCCAGAGCGCCTCAACAGCACGCCTATAGGCCAAGAGTCTGGAAGAGCTGTGTTGAAGATCTCGCCAGGGTCCAGTGTTCCCAGCTTTATCGTCGCTTGCTTTCTTTCGAAGGAATAGAGCTGTGACCGGCTTCTGCAGGCTCTCTAAGGCGGCAATCAGCTCTTCGGTGTGTTTAAAGGCTGTTTTATTTCATATTATGTCAGTCTTGGCGACTGTGATCGAGAACGGGAGGGTTAGTGAAACTTACATTCGCCGTCGTCGTCGTTCTTACTCTGATTAGCATGCCGAACCTTTTCCAGAATTTGAACAAAGATTTTGTGTTGAGATACAACTTAAAACGATTTGACGTTAGAAAAAGGGTATTAAATAAGGGACTAGTTTCGAACTCACCATTCAACGAACTCGCCGTCTCGCAATTTGCAATGCAGGCCACCAAGGCATCAGTCAAACTTTTCAAGTAACATCGGATCCGTTCGCAGTTAAACATCAGAACATCCCTGAGAAGCTTGCTCAGATAATTCGTACGTTTTTCGTCATTTTCACAGTCCGACGACTGTCTGAGGCTAATCAGAATGCCGTTGATGTAGCCTCGGGTAGTCTCCAGTTCCACCTGTGTCCTTCTATTTGATCCAAAGACGTATTCCACCTTGTCTGGGTGCTGTAGAACAACAAATGCTGTGACAGTAGACCCGTGTGGACGCGAATCACAGATTTGGCCCAGCCTGCAAGCAAAATTCTGGAACAAAAGTTCGTCAGAATCTTCTCCTGTGCCATGGGGCATGTCGTTGCTCTTTCCTCTGGCATTGCCTCGATAACCTTCATTCAATGCTTGTAGGAGAATAACAACCTCGTAAAAACGACGAATCGACTTTGGTGAGACAACGACGCGCTCCGCAAAAACAGTGTCAGTTGTCTCGTCTGGCTACTGTCAGAGAGTTGTAATATTTGTAGATATGGTAACTAATATGGTAAATTGAAGACAAAGATAGGTACTTACTTCCCGGTTCTATTATTTGAGACATTTCGACGTAGCACGGCGACTAAGAGGCGAGGGATTGAAGTATCAGCTGTAGAAGTGGAGAAGAAGGATAATTGTGTAGGTTGAAGCAACAGGAAGACGAACTGTCTTCTTGAACATTTCCCTACTCGACTATGTTCCTGGATATCATCCATAGCCTTTATATGGTAAAAATAGGATGAGGCTAATTAGTCTTAAAATAGACAGCAAGTCCTCTGTTTGACCGACTACAGCAGGTGTTTTGATTGACCGACTACCTCTCTTTCCAATTATCTTCCCCACTCTAGCCATAGCTGATGCTCTCGAAACGTTTTTAGCGAGCCTGGAAAAATCTGTCCAATTCTACGCAATTCTGCCTCCTTTGGCTGACAACGGATACACCGAGTTGTAGACCGATTTGGTACGATTGGCTGCCCAGAGAACCTTTTGCATAGGCGGAGGGCCTCATACATATCAATTCAGAGGGTCTCCGGCATATGGGAAGCCTGACGCCTTATGCATGTAAAAAGGTTTGAGACCTGGTGCATATAGAAAGCAGGGGCCTCCAGCATAGAGAATTCGAGGAAACGCTCGCACAGCCACAGTCCTTGAAAGACGCCCTATTTATTAAGCTGGAGAGGCTCAACGTGGCCCGTAGTGCTGACAAGGCTACTTTGCTTCGTGCTGATAGGACGACACACAATGTTGGATTTCTCGGTGAATGTGGCCCGAAACAAGGCGATGGAACCACATCATATATTGTGGAAAACAGCGAGGCTTTCCGCATTTGCCTTACATCTCAGTGGCAGGACTCATGCAGGCAGGCATTAGCGAGCGAACCGGCAAGCCAGACAATGGATTCCTTCGTTTTGATGACAGCCGGGCAGCCAAGAAACATTTTCGGTGACAGCAGAATGATTTGATATGTCCAACGCATCAGCTAACGCACGACACAAGTATGCGCAAGTCGATCATGTTCCCGCCGCTTTTGTTACGCTCAATTCCTCGCCCTCAAGCCTGCAAGGCTCCTAAGCTTAGATATTAAAATCCCTTAGGGACCTGGATGAATGGAACAGAACGACCCCTACTCTGTTGCTATTACGCACAGCGCATCTAAACGTTCGCCTTTGTGAAATTTATTTGCCTTCAAGCCATCCTTTTCACATACTATTGGGAGAATGGATCAACTAACTGATATGGAGTACTTAGAAGGTAAGAACCATAGAGGGACTGTCATATACATACTATACAATCCATCTTGAATTATAATTACTCCTCGTGGCAAGGAGTAGCTAGAAATCTCATATCCAATCTTCTCAGAACAAGCGAATAACAAGGCACAACAGGAAACATGGAATTGGGCTCGTACCAAGAGAGTGTGCCTGTTGAATACGCAGACGGTGGAACCGTGGACTGGGCAGATGAGACTAGTATGCCCCTTTACAATTTTCCATCCCAGGGCGAAGCATTTGCTGAGTAATTGTCTAGTTATAGCGGGCAATGGACTGACGCCAAGTCTAGCTCATTATCCTCAAAGCATATTCACAACCCCTGAGAGTATTGTTAGTGACCATCTGTGGTCATCCCCGCATACTCTCTCATCCTCCAATGGCGAAGCGGGCGCTCAGCTTCCCCAAACACACTATGCCCAACCACCCCCTTACAACGTCAGCGCAAGCACAACATCCATTTTTAATTTCCAAAATTCTGTGAACTACCCAGAGAGCCATCATCTAGATCATTAGACGCCAGATGAAATGCAGCAGGGCGAGTCTCTTGCTCTGCTGCCTGGCTTCTCGTCACAGCTCAGTCAGCCTCACGATCTTCACAACGGTCCCAATGAATATAGTGAGGGAACAAACATCGATAGTTCATTTCATGCCTACCAGAATGCAACTACTCAATACCCTTTCGATCCTTATACTGCCACGAATACTACAATCCAAACAAACAGCAGCAGAACTACAGGGATAGACAAGAAATTCTATTGCTCTTGGGATGGCTGTTACCAGTCCCACAAGACTGCAGCCGAATCGAGGTCTGTTACATTTACTCATATTTGTCTACGGTCATGATTCTGACAAGATTCTAGAAAGCACCTGAAGACACATACAAAACCGAAGCAGTGCCCATATTCCCCGACTGGATGTGATTGGAAAGGAACCGCAGAAGAGCGGGAGCTCCAAGCGCATATCAAGACTAACCATGAATCCAGGAGTGGTCCAGGCTTCGCTTGCGGCGGCTGTGGGGGGTCGTTCACCTTCCAAAAGAACCTCACTCGCCACCAGAGAGACAAAAATTGCCACTGAAAACCCTCCCTAAAGTGTATTACTGATGTCTGGGTTGATGTCAGCCTTTTCCAGAGACCACGGAAACGGTTATCAGATGCTGAGTTTAGCGGATTGTGTGCTAAGGTATCGAACTACGGGCGCAATAGGGTTAAGAGGGTTTATCGACTTTGAAATTGTAATAATTTTCTGAATTAAGGTCTACAATAGAGACGCCTGTCAAAATAGTAATATCACGATTTTCTTTCCGTCTTATACAAGTTCCAATATCTTGACCCTTGAGAAGTTCCGGATTCGTTTCAAAATCAGCCAGTTGAGTACTTTACAAATACCCATGAATCCGTTAACGATTTCCGCAAGACTATCGAACAATATGGGAAATTGATAGGCAAAAATTCACAACGTGGCCCTACTCACCTCGGAAAAAGTAAACTCCTTCCAGCTAATACGAAAATAAAATAGGACGGGGCGAAGGAAGGAGAGAATAATATACAAGTTACTCGAGAATATAAGAGGGAAAGCCGATTACATTCATTTGGAAATCCGGAATTCACTAAACGTTTAAAGAGGTCCGAATAATAAGAATAATACAAATTTGGATTAAATTGAATTGAATTGAAAAAAAAAAAACAATTATTTTTTATATATTATAATATTAAAAATCAATTTTAAATAAGAATTTATTTTTAAAAAATATAATTTTTTTTAATTTTAATTTTATTTATATTAATAAAAAAAACTAAAATTAATTAAAGTTTATTAATTTAATTATATTAAATAAAATATTAAAATTCTTAAAATATATAAATTAATATTTATTATAATTCTTTTTATAATTTATAAAAATAAATTATTAATAATTATTTAAAAATCACTTAAAATTTATAATATAAATATTATTTTTAATAAATTTAATAAATTTAAAAAAGATTTTATAATAATTATTTATATTAAATTTAATATTAAATATATTTATTATAATTATTATAATAATAATATTTATATTATTAAAAAGAATTATAATAAATATTATATTTTATAATATATATTAACTATTATATAGGAAATCACGCGGCTGGTTTATATATAATTTGGATTATATACTATTAACGAGATACTTATAAATACTTGTCGCATGTCGAAAAGCGCTCTATTGAGCATGAAATTGGGGGGGTCTATGGACTGTATATATAGGGGCTCGGAGAGCCCCTGACATCAGGTGATTTGGAGGCCAGGGGGGTACCCCTGGCGTGCGACACAGCCTCCAGGTCGTCAAGTGAGCTTTAAAGCGTACTGACGGCCTGAGAAGAGCAGTTAACTAAATACAAAACGAGTTCAGAGGCTTATAAAACAAGGAGATATGACTGAAGAGCCTGCTTGCCGAACTGGCAGATCAAATAACCCTGAAATACCCTGCTTTCGTGCTCCGCAACAAGGATCCGCGCTTTGCTTTAACGTATCGTACATTCTCAGCTTGCTTGAGACACTCGTCCCTGGCCGAATACTTATTTTCAGGCCTTCGGTATTCCAGGTATAACCCTCCCATACCTATTCCTATTCCTTTATCCCTGTTCTCCTTCTCGTTTTTCATCCTTCACTTGCTAACACCTCTATAAATGTCTATAGCAGTTTTGCCTTGCTACTATGATCCCACTAACATTCCCTTCAGTACTCCGTTAACGCGTCTTGGCAGGACGACTACGAGCTCTTGCGTCTATGTACTGCTACTATGCTTCGCTCTACTTGGAGAGGTTACAGATCAACGGGATATATACAGGATACGGCTGGTTATAGTCATTAACGTGAAGTATATACCTGTATCGTTACAGGGCTTGTTGTTAAGAGGGGAGCTCGTCGTAAAGAGCTTGGAGATATATGCCTACATCGTCATAGGGCTTGATTGAGGAGCTCGTCGAATTGAGCTGGTATGAGAGGTACGCCAGCGTGCTCAGGAACACCGCTAACGTTTCGTTATGCCTGCGTCGCCGCAGGGCTTATTTTGGTGCCTACATCGTCGTAGGGCTTACTTAAGGAGCTCGTCGAATCGTGAGCTTGAATTGAGATTTGCCGTATAGTACGCTCGTGCGCCCGTACGGTCTTGTTGTGGAAGGATAGCCAGCGAAGGCCTCCGACCGTTGGATACCTGCATCGTTACAGGGCTTACTTTGGTACCTACGTCGTCGCAGGGCTTTCGTGAGCTCGTCGAAGCGTAAGCTCAATTGAGGTATACCGTACAGTACGCTCGTGCACCCGTACGGTTATTATTGTGGAAGGAGAGCCAGCGAAGGCCTCCGACCGGTGGGAATACCTGCATGTCCGCAGGGTTTCAGGAGGGCAGCTCGTCGAATCGTGAACATCAATTGAGGTATTACACTCCCTTAATGAGTAAGGAGAGCGGAGAGCGTTCCTAAGTACTACACTGTCGCGCAGTGGACTTGCGGTAACCGGGCTCATAACTGTCATATGTCGAAAAGCACTCTATTGAGCATAAAATTGGGAGGGTCTATGGACTGTATATATAGGGGCTCGGAGAGCCCCTGACATCAGGTGATTTGGAGGCCAGGGGGGTACCCCTGGCGTGTGACAATACTTATATACTTTTATTCCTTTAATTAATTATAAATCAATTATATTACTATTATATACTTTATTAAATAAGTACGGAATAGACACGTGATTATTATATATATATAACAGATATTCACTTGAATCTTTTAAGGGATTTAGAGATTAGTTTTATATTAAATTCACTAATTTTATAATTTACTAATTCTATTAATTTATTATTTATTACTATTTATTTTATAAACTAATATTTTTATTCTTTAATAAGAAATAATTTAATAAATAGTAATATTAAATCACTATTCTAAAAGTGTAATAGCAGGAACGGAATAGAGGTCGTAAGTCAAAGATTTCAATTTCAAGGTCTAACTAAAACTTAAAGCTAAGGAGAGAAGAGAAGGTCGAAGGAAGAGAAGTTCTTAAACCGTAAGCCTGAGACCTGTTCCCTTAGCTTGAGATGTCGTCGCATCGCCAGATGTCGGATCCTTAACTTGAAACCAGTAGTGCGGCAAGTATATAACGCGTGCCGTCACAAAAAGTACTATTCTAATATTTAATTAAATTAGTAAAGTAAACTAAATTACTAATAGAAATAATAAAGGATTATTAAACTTTATTCTTAATAATAAGAAATTTCAAATCTTTATTAATAATAATAATAATAATAATAATCTTATTAATAATAATAATAAACTTGTTTTTAATATTCAAATTATAATAATAAGAAATATTAAAATATTCTTAATTTCTAATATTAATTATTTATAAAAAAAAGACAAAAAGTTAATATAATTAATTATTATATTTTGAATCTTTAATAAAAGAAGAATATCCTATAAAAAGATTTAAGATTAATTACTTTTATTAATAATTTATTTACTAATTTAATTTCTATCTTTTTTCAATCCTTGAATTTAAAGAATATTAGACTAGAATAGAAAAGTTCTTTTATATTTAATCTAATAAATATTAATAATATTAATAATATTATTATTTTAAAATTATAATATAATAAACTCAAAATAGAATTTAATAAAGAGAAATTCTATAAAGTCCGGATTTTTAATTTATATTATAAAAAGAATTTGAATAAATAGAGAATTTTTATTTTCTTATAAAAATAGATTTTCAGGATTTAATTATAGACTTATAATAAATATTCAATTCGAGTAAATATTATAATAAATATATTATAGAATAATATTTATAATATTTAAAAGATTATATAAAGATAAAGTCCTTTTCTTTATAGAATTTATTAGGAAAATTTCAAGGTCTTTTTAATTAATATAATTATTATATTTCAAATATATTAATAAAAAGTGTTTTAAGGCTTTTGAGAATTCTAATAATTAAATAAAAAATCGGTTTTCGAATTATATACTCGAATAACTTTTTTTAAAATAAATTAAGAATTATATTCTAAAAGGAATTAAATAATAATCCTTAATATTATTTTAATAAATAGAGAGATTAAAAAGTAATTTATTTCTATATTTTATAGAAAAGAAATAAAGTTTATAAAATATTAGATTAAATAAATTTAATAGATTAAAAATCTTATTTATTTATAAATAAAAAAAGAAAAGATAAGAAATTCGAATAAGAATAATTCTATTTTAAAAGATTCTGGAATTAGAAATTTAAATTTTTAAAAATATTAAAAGAAAAAGAAAAAGTCCAAATTATATTATAATAATATATCTAATAATAATTCTAGATCTTTTAGATTCCTTTTCAGATTTAATTCCTTTATTAATATAATTTATTATATTTATAATTAAAAAGAATATTATATAAATAATAAAAAATATTTTAAATATAATAAATAAATAAAATAAAATAGAATTCTAAAAAAAATAAAAATTTAAAAGGATTTTCGAAATCTTTAATAATAAATAAATTAGATTATTTAAAAAGAGTAATTATATTCAAATTTTATAAAAGACTTGAAGAAAAAAAAAATTAAATCTTAAATATTAATAATTATAATTTTAATAAAAAAGATATATTTATTATATAATAATTTATATTTAATTAATTTAATTTAAAATAAGTATTTTTAAAGTATTTATTAAATTAGAAAATATAAAAATAGATTATAATTTTCTTAATAATAAATAGATTTAAAATAAGGAATTTATATTTTTAATTAAATATAATTAAGAATTTATAATCTTTTATAATAATAAATTTAAAATCTATTAAATTTATAATCTTGAAGTTTTTATTATAAATAATTATAATAAAATATATTTATTCAAATTCCGATTTTATAATTATAAGAATATTAATATTTATTATTTTATTTTTAATATAGAATTTTATAAGAAAACTATTATATAATATATTAATTATATTAAAAAAAAGATAAATCTATATTCTAATATAATTTAATAATATTAAAATCCTTATTCTAAAAAAGTTTAATAAAGAATTTAATAATTTATTAAATATTAAATCTCAAATATTATTTATAATAAAAAATAAATATAATTATTTAAGAAATTAGAAATTATATTTTTATAATAATTTTCAAATATTTATATTATTATATAATTTTAATTATAATAGTTTTAATATAATTATATATTAGATTAATATTCTTTATTAAAAAGTCTTAAAAGTATTATTATATTTTCGAGAATTTAATTATAATATATTAGATTATTTTAATTTTAATAAAATATTAAAATTCTCTAATTTAAAAGATATTAAATATTTAATTAATATAAATAAACTAATTTCTTATAATCTTTTATATAATTTATTAAAAGTCTAATTAAAGATATTATATTTATATTTATAAAATATAATTTATAAATATTAAATTAAATTTAATATAAATTCTATTAAAGTTTTTATTTTCTTTATTTCAAAAAAGAATAAAAACTTTTAATTTTATATTAATTATTATAAATTTAATAAAATTATAATAAAGAATTAATATTCTTTTTCTTTTATTAATAAGACTTTTAATAAATTAATAGAAATTAAATTTTTTATTAAATTTAATTTCAAGAATATTTATTATTATATATATATATATAATAATTATAAGTAAAAAATAATATTTAGGATTTATTATAAATATTTTAAATATTTTATAATTTCTTTTAAATTAATAAATATATTAATAATATTTTAAGTATATATTAATATAATTCTAATTAATTTATTAAATTATTTTATAATAATATATTTAAATAATATTTTTATATATTTATAAAATAAAAATAAATATTATAATTATATTTATTAAATACTTATTAGATTATATAAAAATAATCTATTTTATAAATTAAATAAATATAAATTTAATATTAAAGAAATTAAATTTCTCGAATTTTTTATTAATATAAAAAATATTCGAATAAACTTTAAATAAATCTATAATATTATTAAATAATTTAAATTAGAATTATTTTATAATATTTAAATTTTTCTTAAATTTATAAACTTTTATTATAAATTCATTTATTAATATTTATATATAATCCTTAAATTTATAAATCTTTTAAAGAATATAAAATAAAATTATAAAACTAATCTATTTTAATAAATAGAAATAATATAAAAGAGTTTTTAATTCTTAATAAATATATTTATTTTAATATTTACTCTAGTCTATTTTAATTCTTTTAAGAAAATTAAAATAGAAATTAATATATTAAAATTTATAATTATAAAAACTATTTTATAATAATATAAAATTAATAATAATATTAAATAATATTAATATTTAATAATATTTTAATTTTAGAAATTTATTAGAATTAAATATAATTATAATATTTATAATAAAGAATTTTTTATAATTATAAAAACTTTTAAATATTAATATTATTATTTTAAAAATATTAAATATATAATCGAGATTATTATTAATTATAAAAATCTTTAATATTTTACAAAAATAAAATATTTAAAAAATTATTAAATATATTAAATAATATATTTTATAATATATAATTTTAAAATTATATATTATAAAAGTTATTATATATTATAAAAATAAAGTATAGGAATGTTTTAGTGAATATTGAATTATATTAACTTGATTATTTAAAAGAATAAAAAAAAAGAAAATGAATATTAAGGATATAAGAATAGAGTTTAGCGATTACTTATATGAGTTTAGTATATGAGTATAACAAGTGTCTGGTATATAATACACTCTTTAAATACAATACTCGTTAATTAATAATTATATAATTCTTAAATAAAATATAAGATAAATCGAATAAAGTCTTATAATATAATTCTTCACTCGAATAGACTTAGTATAGAATACTCGTTCTAGATTACTATAACTTCTTAATTACTATATAAACTATTTATTATTCCTATTAAATACTCTTTAGGTCTTTAATAAAATTATTATAACTCTTATTTTATATTCTTTTTATTTCAAAAAAGAATTATCCAAAAGTCTTTTATCTAAATAATTATTAGATAATATAGATTACTATAATATTATAAGTCTCAAGTATACTGAAAATGTATTTAAAACTCGTATAAATTATTAAATAAATCCAAAGTTATATTTTTTCTTAATATTTTCAATATTTAGAATTAACTATTATCTAAAGACTAAAAGATCTATAATATCTATTCTATTTATATCTTTTATTTTATTTCTAGAAGTTCTTGAAATTCAAAGGAATTATATTTCCGATATTCTTTTATATATAAAAGATAAGTTTTCTATAATTATTTCCTATATTCCTTATAAATATTAATATATTTTAAGATCTTATATATAATAATTCTTACTTTTATTATATTCGTATTATTCTCTAAAGAACTTTAAATAGAAATTATTATAATAATACACTTATAAGTCACGAATATTACTATTATATATATTCGATTAGTGACTCTTATATTCCTATATTAAAATCTATCTTGAAAATTATTTAAAAAATAATAAGACTTTATTAAAAAGAGAAGGAGAATAATAGTGATTTAAAAATAAGTTTTTCTCAAAATTCCTTTAAGTTTTTAGTATAACTAATATATACTTATAGGAGTTAAAGAAACTTCGAATTATTATATAAGTGTTTTTAAATAAATTAAATAAATCAAATAGTTTAAACAATTCGGAGAGTATAATATAAAATAAAGATAAAGGAGTATTTGAGAGTAATAAAACGGAATATACTTATAATTCCGATATTTATAGTAATAGTCTTATTATTTAAATTATAGTTTTATTCGAGAATTTAAATCGGTTTAAAATTATAATCTATATAATTATAAACTCGTTTTTTAATACTATTAAGAAATTATAAAACTTTAGAACTTTGAGTATATTAACTTAAAAATATTATCTATTTATATTATTAGAATACTCGAAATAGAATTAATTTATTATTTCGAAATTCCTTTTTTATTTGATTTTTCAATAATATAAATAAAATAATAAAAGAAATAAACTTCTCGATTATTTAATCTTTTTAAATATTTCTCGAATATCTTAAAGATTAAATAAAACTCTAAAATACTCGAATTTATATTATAATAAATTCTTTATTAATCCGTTAATTAGTATATTATTTATTAATAAGTATATAATTTCGAATACTCCCTTCTAATACTCTTGTTTTATTTATATATTTTGAATATTCATATAATAGAGTTTTATAATAATTCGTTTATTACTCCCGATAATTAATTAAATTATTTATTAATTATTATAGAATATAGTCTAAAGTTCACTAAGATCCAAGTGTAAATCTCTGAAAAGTCATTTAAATACTATTAGTTCTTTTATAATAAAGGATATTTCAAGTATTTTAACTTTAATTAAAAATATTATAATAATTATCTAATAAATTACTTTTTATATAATTAATCTTTCGAATAGTAAAATAGTATACTCTTGAAATAAGTGTCTTATATTCGTATTATTAGTAAAGGAGGTATTAGAAGTGATTTGAAACTAAGTCTCTCTATATTCGGTATTATATTAAATTATTAGAAATCGAGTTCTGAATAAGTATTTAATAATCTAATTAATAGTTATTAAATACTCTAGACCGGGATTTATAAGGAATTAAAAGAATAATGAAATTGCGAATATTATATCTAATTATATTATAATAGTAATATAGAATATTAAATTAATTTTCTTTTAATATTCCTTAATTTAATATTTCGGAATTTGATTATTATATTTCGTAAACTCGAGATCTAATAATAGTATATTCGAATACTTTCTATTAATTAATCCGAATTTCTTTATAATTTTCTTAATATAAATATTATAAACTAATTATATTTTTCGAGTAATCCAATCCCTTATTATTTATATTTCTAAAAACCATTTTATATCTTTTATATTATAAAACTTATATATCTCCTTTATTATCTTAATAACTTTATTTATATAGAACTTATTATTCTTATAATAGAATATTTGAATATTATTAATATAAAAGAATATAAAGATCTTATATTAAATATTTACGAAAATATATACTTCTTCTTTTAGAATTAGTAATTCTATACTCTTGAGTATTCCAATTCAATTATTATATTATAGAATAAAAGAGTCCAGTAATCTATAAAGAATATAATTAACTTCTATTATATATTTAGATTTTTCGAATTCTAGTAATAGTTTATATAAAACTAATAGTCTCTTCGAGTTTCTAATAGTATTAATAAATATATTTATTATATTAAACTATTTCATTTCGAGATTAAAGTATATTACTATAATATAGTTAATATAGAATAAGTATACTATAAATATAATTATATATATTAATAGGATTATAGATTCTTTTTATAAATTATTATATATTATAATATATATTCAACACTTTATTAAATAATTATTAATATTAGTCTTATAAATAAATATTCATTTCAGGAATAATAGGATCATTTCCTGTTTAATTGGAATATTCAATATTACTTATTAATACTTTTTTACTTTTAGATTATTTAATTCGAGTATATAATCTATTCTGAACTCTATTTCAAATATATAATTTTCAAGTTCCTTTTATTAATTAGATTTTAGTAAAAACTTATTTTAATAAATATATTAAGTTATTTTACTCTTATTAATAAAGAATTTTAAATAAATCTTTTATAAAACTAATATAATTATAATAGTATATATTATTATATAATTATTTATTTCTTTAAACTCTTTTAGATAATTAGACTAGAAACTATTTATAAGAGTTTGAGAATAGTTAATATTACTTGAATTATTTATTATTTCCAATAAGAAGATTAATATAATTTCTATATTATTATTTCCTGTTTTATTAGAATTTCTATTAGACTTTTTATTTCGATTATATATTCCGAAATACTTATTATAAGTTTTTAATAATAATTTCTTAATATACTTCCTTTTCGATTTTATAATTAGTTTCTTATTCACTCGAATTCGAGTTTCTGATTCCCTATTTATTAACTTTTAATTATCTTAATTAGTATTTATTAAAACCTATTCCAAAATATTCCTAACCGGGAAATCTTATATTTAATCCTTTTCTAATAGGTACTTTATTATACTTTTATTAATAGTATTGAATTATTTAGTACTTTCATTTTTATCTCCTATATTCCGTTTAATTAATATTTCGAATTCCGGAATATTTTCAGGGATTATGAATTTTCCTATTTTAGATATAAACTCTTATTCTATTCCCGAGTTATATTCTTTTAAAATACTCGGGAATTTATTTTATTTATTTTAAATATCTAGTATATTAATATTCTCTAGAGTTTTAGACTCTTGATTATTTTATTCTAATAATTTAATATTTTATAAATTTATATTTTCGAGTATTAATTTAATATTCCGGATTTCCTTTTCCTTTATTAGTTCTATTATATTTCGAATATCTATAATTAATTAGTTAATTAATTACTCTTAAATACTTAAAGAATATAGGATATTCTTATTGAAAACTATATTCCTAGTAATAATAATCTTATTAAATATAAGTACTTATATATAATAAATATTAGATATATAATATCCAATTAAATAACTAATATATTTATATACTTTAATCTTGAATACTCTCTATATCTGATTTATTTCTTATTCCTTAACTATTAAATATATTCAAATATTATATATATAAATCCCGTTCTAATCAGGTCTAAAATTGATTATAATTTATATAATAAATATCGGATTATATTATTTAAAGTAATTACAGAATCACGAATCGAGTATTTCATTTAGTGAACTCTATTTATATGAGTATAATAGACTTATATTATATAAGTAAATTATTATAAGTATTATTTCCAATTATAGATTTTCAGGAAGTTTTATTAAGAGTTTTATTATAAGTATTTTATTAATTATTTTCTATTCTATTTATTCGGATCCGCTATTAGATTCGTGAATATAGAATAGAAAGAACTCGAGTTTAATACTCTTCTTTATACACTAAAACTTATAAATAATATTCTCTTATATAATAATAATCACTTTTTCTTAATTATATTTTATTTTATATATAAAGAGATTATATTACTATTTTATCTAATATTCAAAAGTTTATATAATCTCAAAGATCTATACTCTTTCCTTATTCGAGAATAAGAATACGAAAAGCTTTTTATTAAATTCATCTTTGATTATAAGTATTCAATTTGAGTTATTATATATAATTAAATAATTAAACAAATCTTAAATAATTCTTTAAAAGAGTCTTGGAGATCTTCTTTTAATTACTTATTATAAAATCATTTATTTAATATATACTAGAGTATAATATTTATATATTACTTTATTTAAATCAATAATAATAATATTCCTTATATAGTATATAAGCTTTTAGAGTATTTGGGGATCTAAATGCCCTATTTATATATATTACCTTTCCTCTATATCACTTTATAATTAAAAGTAATATCTATTTCTCCTAAAAGATTTCTTGATTTTTCATTCGAGTATCGGATATATAAGTATATTTATACTAGTGAGAACTATAGAGGAAGTATTTAAATAGGTTAATAAAGACTTATATTCAAGGAATATAATATTGAGAATTTGTATTATCTTTAATAATATAGTATTATTATACTTGATATCTAATCTCAAAGTTCTATTATATCTATAATACTATATTCTTATCTCTTTTAAAAGAGTTTCAGAAATAATATTAATAATAAATCCTTTAACTATTATTATATTCCTTAAAATAAGGTCTCCCTTACTATTTTTATTATTCAAAATTCCTTTAATTATATAAGTGTTATGACTAATCACTGGAATACTCTGAATTCCCGATTTAATTATTAATCCCGGTAATAAAGGGATATATATTCTCTTATCGAGTTTTCGAATATTATTTACTAAGTGAATAGTATTACAATTATTGAGTATTATACTCTCTGATAATAGGTACTTTGAGAATTCTAGTATAGAGGTAATAAATATTCCCGAAAAGAGTTCGGGATTTAATATTATATATATAAACTTCTCTTCTAGTAACTTTACTGTCTTATCCGAGCTTATAATACTATTAGTCATAGGCTTATTTTTGATTTTAATTCTATACTTCTACTTGAGTTTATTATAGAATTCTTTGAATTTCGGTAAGAGTAATTACTTTCTAATTTCGGAATAGTATTTCTCCGAGAACTTGGACTTGAATATAGAGTAAGTACTTGATCTAGTAATAGTAAACTTCACTTTAATATAGTTAATAAGTGATCAGATATAATAGTCCTTTCCGTATAGATTATATATATATACTCGGTATTCATCCTGTAACTTACTCTCAGACCTCCTTCCTTTCCCCTTTTCAGACTAGTATTCAGGAAAGGTGTCTTGATATTCTTCGAGTATAGTAAATACCGGGAGACCGGATCCTAGTTTTATTCTCGAGTATTTATAGATTATATACAAGAATAGTATTCTATACTAATTAAGTATAAATATAGGAAATCCAAGTTCATTATTCCTGAAGAAGATTAAGAACTTATCTATTCCCTAATATAATTATATTTTAAAGCTAATATACTCGAGAAAGTCCTTAATAGTAAAGGATTTATAAATTTCAAGGATAGTATAGAACTTGATATTCTCATATACTAAATACTATTCGGAATACTAATACTCCTGGTTTACTACTCCTTTAATACTATTAACTAGTATTTTTTTATAGGTTTTATATATAACCGTCTTGATTATTATACTCGATAGAGTATATTAGTATCTAAATAAATATAAGATCTCCTAAATAGATCTGTAAGTTTAAACTGGAATAAGAGTCCCGGAAGAGAATAGTATAAATAATCTCCTTACTGGAATGTTTATTTGAGCCTATAGAATAGCGATTATAATAATCTATATATTTGAATTAATAGTTTTAGTAAACCAGGAAAGGAATCTATTCTGCGATTCCGAATATATTTTATAGATATTACTTATAATAGTATAGTCTTGAAAGAGAATAGTATACTCTACTTTTATATCCTCGAATATTACTAGTTATAGAGACTTTGACTTGATAGTAATATCTCTTATATTCACTTGATTTTCGGATTTCCACGTGTTCACTACTTTCTTATAAACGGTTATTCGAGTTTTAGTTATTCGTTTTATAAACTCGGTAATTATTAGTGAAGATATTAACGGAGATATATTAAATATAGGAATATCTGGACTATTAGAGTTAATAATATTCTATATTCTATTATCTTGAACTTTCTATTTAATTTAAGATTACTATTTAGTATATAAGATATACCCTTTCAATTATATATTCTTGAATTCTATTATAGTAAGTGAAATGCTTATGAGTCTATTAAAGTTATTAATAGAATTATTAATAGAGGACTGAAGTAAAAATGGAGAAATCGGAGAGTTTTAATATAGAATCTATTATATTCTATTTTATACTTAATAGAAGTTTAATAATTACAGACCGAGCTTATAACTATTATATATTATAAGAATAGAGTATAAGGATATTTTAATAAATATTGAATTATATTAACTTGATTACTTAAAAGAATAGAAAAAGGGAAAATGAATATTAAGGATATAGGAATAAAATTTAGTAATTGTTTATATAAGTTTAACACGTGAACGCAATGAGTGTCTAATATATAATAAAAGTATTTTAAATTTTATAAATAGATTTAATAAACACTTTAATTATATTAATAATCTTATTAATATAATTTAATTCTTAATCTTTTAAAATAAATTCAAAAGAGTTTTTATTATTATAATTTAAATAATTATATAAATTATTAAAAAATCACTTCTCGAAAATAAATTTATAAAATTTATTATTTTTATTATAATTTAAGAGAATTATTTATTATATAAAGAATAAAAAAATCTTTATTTAAATTATTTATAAAAGAATTAAAATAATAAAATATATTTTAAAAATACTATTTTAAATATTAATATAAAAAGAATATTCTTGATTTTATTATTTAAAAATATTAAAGATTTATTTTCTTGAGTCTTTAAATTAAATAATTATTAAATATTATTTAAATAATTTAAAGAAATAATTCCCGATATTCAAATATTATAAAAAAGAGATTTAATAAAAGAAATACTAATAGAAAGGAAATCTAAATAATAGATAATTCGAGTTTATTTAAATATAAATCAAGAATTATTATATTAAAGAATTTAATATTATATAAAGAAATTATAAAGTTTTATTATAATAATCCTTTAATAAAATATTATAAAATTAAAAAAATATTTAAATTTTTTAAAAGATTCTAATATTAGAAAAATATAAAAATTAATATTTATATATATTATAAAGAATATAATATTTATTAGAAAATTAAAATTAAATAATATATATTATATAATTTATTAAATAGTTTATTATAATTTAAAAAACTCTAAAATAAGATTTTTATAAATTTTATTATAAATTTTTTATTATATAAAAATTTAATAAAAAATTCGAATTTTAATATAATTCTTATTATTATTAATTAATATTCGAAAATAATTAAATATATTATTTATAATAAAATAATTAACTTTTTGGAATTTATTAAATTTATATAAAAAAATATATTTTTATTATTTAATATATTTAATAGAATTGTCTTTAATTGAGAAATAGTATTTAAAAATTATTTTTAATTTACTTTTAATTATTATCTAATATATAAATAATATTTAAATATAATATTCTATTTATAAATAAATAAATAAATAAATAGAAAAATAAAATCAAATTCTTGAATATTATTTAAAAAGTTATTATAATCTCTAAAAGAATAATTAATTTAAAAAATTATCTTTTATAGAATTTATATATAATAATTCAAAATATTAAATTTTATAAAATATATTATTTAAAGTATATTATAATTATTATTCGAAATTTTTATAAATCCTAAAAATAAAATTAAAAAAAAATATTAATTATATATAAAAGATTAAAGATTCTTTTTAAAAAATAGAAAAAGTTTTAAGAATTTTAGAATTATATATAAAATAATTAAAAGATCTATTATAATAAATATTAATTAATAAAATATTATTTTATAAGAATTTGAATTATATTATTAATTAAAAATCTTAAATTAAAATTAAAGAAATTTATATTCAAATTTATAAATTTATTTAAAATCTTTGAATATATTAGTGAATTTATATATAAATTAGAATTCTCAAGTTTATATAATAGATTATATTTAAATTTCTATATTTCTTTTTTTAAAAAGTATATAATAAAAAAGAAATAAAATTATAATTTATATTTTATTAAAAAGTTTCCGGAATTTATAAATAATAATAAAGAATAAAAATAGGAAATTAAAGTTATTATTAATTATAAATAAAATAATAAATATAAAAAATATTAGTATTTAATTAAATAAAGATTTTAATTAAATAATTATAATATATAATTCTTTATTTTCTCTAATCTTGAAAATATTAAAGATTTTCTAAAATTATATAATAAAAATTATAATTTAAAATTAGTAAAAACTTTATAAAATTCTTTTAAAATATTAAAAAGTTCTAATTTATTAAAATAAAAAAATCGACTTTTATAAATAAAAAAAGGATTAAATAAATTAAGAAAAGTCTTGAATAATAATTAAAATATTCTTTTCTTGAATTTTTTTTCTTATAAGGATTTTTAGGATTTTATTAAAATTTATAAAATAATTATATTTATATTTTAAAAAAAAGATTATAAAAAAAGTAAAAGAGATTTATTATAAGTAATTTAATTATAAATATTTTAAATAAAAAATAATTTCTAATTTAATAATATTATTTTTTATTAAAGAAAAATACTAAATTCTAAATATTAAATAATTTCAAATATTTATAAAATATTAAATAATCTTTTTTAAAATATATTCTTTTAATTCGAGAATAATATAATTTTATAAAAAGTATTAATAAAATAAAATTTAAAAGAAATAGAAATAAATTAATAATTATTATATAAATTTTATAATAAATCCGAATTTCTATAATTAATTCTTTAATTATAATAATTATTATATTATTCGAATCCGAAATATTTATTATTAATAATTTTTTAAACTTTTTAAAAATATTAATAATTAATATAATATTTATATTATATATTTTATAATACTTTTATTATAAATTAATTAAAGACTTTAAAGAATAATAAAAACTCATTTTAAGAATATTAATTTATAAATTCGATTTTTTTATATATAATTATTATATAATAAAAAGAATTAATAAATTTATTAATCCTTTTTTATTTCTTTCAAATCTTGAATTAGAAATTATTAATATCTTTTTTATATATTATATAAATTTCTAAATATATATTAAAAAATACTTTTTATTTATTAATTTAATCTTTTTAAATTTAATAAATTTTTAAAAAAATATATAGAATTTAATATTTTTATATTAATTTTCAAAAATTTAAATAATTTTTAAAAGATTTAAAGAAATTTAAGAAATTTAAATAGGAATTTTAAAAGAATTTATTAGAATATATTTTCTTCTATTATTAAAATAATATTTATAATTCTTTAAATTAGATATTTAAATATATTATATATCTAGATTAATAATTAAATATTTAAAATATTTAAAATATTAATTAATTTTTAGAAAAATATTTAAAAGATTATTATATTATTTTTAATTAATTTAATAGAATTATAATATTTTAGAAACTTGGAAATTAAATTAAAAATCTAATTAAAGAAAATTTTAAAAAGAAATAAAAGAAAAAGTTAAGAAATATAAATATATAAAATATTATATTATTAATTTAAGGAAAAAAGATTATTTTATAAAAAATAATTTAATTTTTAAATAATATTAATAAAATACTTAAATTAACTATTCACGAATTTATATTAATTTTATTCCGGATATAATATATTATAATAATATTAATTTCTAAAGATTTTTAAAGAATAGATTTATTTTCTTTAAAATATTTAAAACTTTTATATATTATTTATATATAAATTTTTCTATTTTTAAAATTATTTAAAATATTTAATATATTAAATAAAAAGAAATATTAAAATATAAAATAGTATTTTAATATAAAAGAATATAATTCTCAATTAAAATAATAAGAATATATTATATATAAATAATATATATAATATTATAATTACTATTTCATTTATTATTAATTACTTTTCGGTTAATAAATTAATATTAATAACGATTTTACAAAAATATAAATATAATTTATATATTAATTATTATTATAATTTATATATTCTTTTAATAATAATTAGAAGTTTATTCTAAAATAATAAAAATAATTTATTAAAATAAATATAAGAGATTTTAAGAATAAGATTATTAGAAAAGGGAATATTTATAATATATATTAATTATTATATAAGAAATTATATAATAAATTTATATATAACTTGAATTATATATTATTAGTAAAGTATTTATAAATACTTATATACTTTTATTCTTTTAATTAATTATAAATTAATTATATTATTATTATATACTTTATTAAATAAATATAAAATAGATATATAATTATTATATATATATAATAGATATTTATTTGAATCTTTTAGGAAATTCAAAGATTAATTTTATATTAAATTCACTAGTTTTATAATTCACTAATTCTATTGATTTATTATTTATTATTATTTATTTTA
This sequence comes from Hyaloscypha hepaticicola, assembly GCA_002865625.1. Taxonomy (NCBI): domain Eukaryota; kingdom Fungi; phylum Ascomycota; class Leotiomycetes; order Helotiales; family Hyaloscyphaceae; genus Hyaloscypha; species Hyaloscypha hepaticicola. The sequence goes on from KZ613535.1 coordinate 224,146, forward strand.
TATATTTTAAGAAATTAAAAAGTTAATAATTATAATTATAATTTATTAATTAATAAAAGTTATTATAAATATAATTGAATTTCTTTTTTAAATATTTTAACTTTTATATAAAAATAAAAATATAATAAAAATATTAATTATTATTATAAATAATAATAAAATTTATTTAAATAAAAAATAAAAAATATTTAAATAATTAATTATATCTTTAATATTAAATAATTTAATTTTTTTATTTATAATTTTTAAATTTATTAATTATTTAAATTTAAATTTAAAATTATATTATAATATTATTTTATATTAATAATTATATATATAAATATTAAAATAAATTTCTTAAAAGTTAATTTAGATTTTTTTAAACTTTAAATAATTGAAATTAATTTTAAAATAAAATTTTATATATTAATAAATTTTTTAATTTTTTAATTTAAATTAATTATTTAATTAAAGAATAAATAAAAATAATTAATTTATAAGAATTTAATTTTATTCCTTTTTATAAAAATTAAAATAAAATCTTATATTAAAATTTATTAAATTATATAATATTTTAAAGTTTTTATATAAAAATATTATTTTTATTAATTTTTTTATATTAATTTATTTTATAAAAAAAAACAAATTTATAATTAATAAAATATAATTAAATTATAATTAAATTATTAAAAAAATAATAAAATTAATAATATTATATAAAAATATAAATTTTAAAATATAAAATAATTAAATATAATTTAATAATATTTTTTTAAAATAAAAAAATTTATTTTATTATTTTATAATTTTTATAATTTTCTTTTATTATTAAAATATTAATTAATAAAATAAAAATAAAAATATTAAATATTTATAAAAAAAGAATTAAATTTATTAAAAAGAATTTAATAATATTAAATAAAAAGAAATTAAATATATATTTTTTATTTAATATTTATATTATATTTTTAATATTTTAAATTATTTTAATAAAAAAAATTTATTTTTTATATTTATTTTAAAATATTATAAATTAAATTATTATAATAAATATAATAAATATATAAAAAATATTTTTATTTTATAATATAAATTATATTAAAAATTTTTAATAATAATAAAATTTAATATATATAATAATTTATATTAAAAAATATATTATAATTATAAAATTTATTTAATTTAATAGTTTTATTTTTAATATTTTATAAATTTATATTTTTTTTTATTAAAAAGACTTATAATATATAAATAAATTTAAAATAATAAATAAGAAAATAAATAATATTTAATAAAAGAAAATAAAAAGAAATAAAAATTTATAAGAAATATAAAAGTATATTCTTTTTAAAAATTAAAATAATATTATATTATAAAAAGAATTTATTTTATAATTATAAGAAATAAAAATATATTCTTTTTAAAAATAATTAAAATTATATTATATTATAAAAAGAATTTATTATTAATTTACTAATAATATATAATAATTATTATATATTTATAAGAATATTAATTATATAAAATAGTAATTAATTATTAATTATTAAATAAGGAAAAGTAATTAATACTTTAGTATTAATACTTTTTCCCGGAGTGTAGCTAAGTCTAATTGGGACTAGCCACGTGACACGTGCGTGCTATCACGTGACCAGTATATTTATAATATATAACCATTTTAATATTTACTTTATAATTAAATAATATATTATTAAAGGGATCTTATTTAAGTTTTTTAAAAGTTAACTTGATCCTCTTTAATATAATCGTATAAAGTTAATAACTTTACACGGCAAGTATAATTAATTATTATAAACGAGAACAGGAATGTGACTGAGCAACTTGAATAGAGGATAAGGCGAGGGTAAGTAGTGCTTGAACAGAGCGGTGATATTAACTAACCGTATTAGAAGCGAAAAGCAAGAAATATCATCTGAGACTTCCATTAAAGCACCCTCAATCTGCAACACATCGTCTCTTCCCGTCACATCTCAAACGCTCCCAACACTCTCCCCATCTCATTATTGACATTCCTTCCTTCTTGTACATTATTCGCAATTCCTGAGCCTTGCAATTGTGATACAATGTCCACAGACACCCAACACACTACGCCAGCTGCACCGCCGGTGCATGTTGAGCAGACTTTGGTATGTTGCTAAACTTCCCATCGGAAAAATTATGGAAGGTTAACAATTGTTGTTCTGTCAGGTTCACCGGCACAACAAAACACGAATGAAAAGGTTCCATCTTCTCGCGAAGGTAGCAAGGCTGCTTGGTACGATTTCTGGGACAGCCGGAAGCAAGCATAGTATAGGCGTACAAACACCAACGCATTATTCTAGGCCTACTTGAATCTCCTCATCTAGACTGCATATCTCCTCAACGTCGGAATCACGATATATCTCCTTGTTCTTTGCACTCGGGAGAAAGTTCCGTACGCGAGACGTATCAGATTCCTGTGGCTTGGGTCCCAGCGGATAATCATTTGGTTATTGGCGTGGCAGTAAGTTTTGTTCGAGTTAAGGGGAAGATTGGGACGTGGCTGACACGAGAAATAGATGCATACAGTTGCTTCTACCAATTCTGAGAGGGAGAAAGGAGGAACGACTATCACAACTATCATAGAGAGCACAATAGGGAGCACCGCAACGAACTAGAATGAATGCAGTGCACTGGCACCAAAGGTTGGAGGGCGGCGGGGGAGCATAAGCGAAGGAGGAGTGTGGTTTGGGTTTATGGCAGGAATACAGTACAGGGTCTGGAGCAAGAGACAGTTGTTATTCTCCAGTCCGAGTTGCTTGCTGGGATGCTAGAATGCTGAAACGAATACAAGTATCGTACAAGAAAAGAACACGTACAGCTCGTTGCCAGGCTCTAAGTATTCTCCAAAGCACCTCAGCTCCATCCAGAGACAGCAGCAAAGCTACTTTCAGCATAGTATCCCCAGCTTCCTTCTCTTCTCCCCCCACGCGGCATGCTCTTGAATCAGTTGCCTCAAGTGCGTCCACACTTCTTCCATCCACTCGCATCTGCGATACAACCAACCCAACCTTTGATCCTATACTGTTCTCAGGTCTTTCAACCTTTCTTTTTCATCGCCCATCACCATTAGCCCTCTCCTCCCTTTCCTCCATCAACGTCGCGGGCCCGGAGTCTCCATTCAGACTTCCCATCAATGTCGACCGGCGACTCCACGAATCACTCGTTGTTATACTCTCCCCACTTCCCCTCAATACGTCTTGATACGCCGGTGGTTGGTTCGCTCGCAATTGCTTATCCTGTGCGCAAAGCTTGAGGTATTCTTTGTACAGCTCATCTGGGTTGGCTTTCAATTCGCGGATTGAGGCGCGCCGTTGACGCCATTTTTTAAGAACCATTTTGATGAGTTGTGAATTTGTATTGTTGGGGTATTGAGGATGTCAATGATTCTTGATTCACTTGAAAAAGAAACAAGAGTCGTGTGGTGTGTGACACGCTTGTCTGGAATGATTCGAGAACGCTATTAACGAAAGTCAGGAAGATCGCAATCCAAAATTCGCAGCAGAGGTAAAGACACATGCCCTCCCACGTATGCGTCGACGACGCGATGATATATATTACTGCATTCCATCTTACGGAATTTCAGTCAGGTGAGACGTCACCAGAGTCCTCAAAGTCTCAAAGTGGAGATCTTCACCCACCCTGCCGCTCCGTCCAAGCCGGCATTGGTCGAAGCTCTCTGCAATGTCTCCATACTGAACCGTACCCCCGTGACTCAGCATGCAATCGACCAATCTCAAAGCATAGATTCATGGACACGGAACTGGCGGATGCGAAAAATGGCTCTCTCCCTTGGAATCATTCGGCGCATTTCCAGGACTCTTGGCTGCTATAGGGCTGGACCGGGAACTGTGGGTGTTCTGCATTGTAAGCCGGGAATCTCCATTCACTGTGGATTCATGCCTGGCACCCGAAGTGCTCGAAGTGGAAGATACCGGGAATACGAAGGAACAAAGACCCACGGGACCTTTCCGGGTTTCGCATCTTCCCGAGTCTCGTAGATATGCATGATTCCGAGATGTCTCCGAACAACCACAAGACGAGTTTGTGAGAGAAAATTTCCCATCAGCTCGCTCAGAACTTTCTGAGGAGATGGGTATCGAGTTGAACATACAAGGGCGTTGATCACTTCCTTTGACAACGGCATGTGAAGGTCGCTAGGAGCACTCAAATGGTGAGCTGCGAGTGAGTAGGCGTTATGGGGAAGTTGAGAAAGTTCAAGTCAGGTCCAGGTTTTTCGCTTCTCCGTCATGTCGCATCCGAGCACCAGGAGGTCTTGGGTTTCAATACACCTACCACCCATGGTAGGTTTATAATTTGGCTTAGTCAGCCCTGCAAAACCTACCACCCACCACCCCACCAAAAATGATCGCGCGTCGCGTTTAGCATCCACCTGCACTGTAATTTTGCCTGCAATTGATACACTACGCGACGCAAGTTCATCGCAATAATATATTCTATAGTATATATCGCTCAGAATCCCTAGTAACCTCTTCCTCAACTCTAGCCCATATCTCCTGACATGTATTCTCAGTATGCCTATTACATTCCTTACAAACTCTGATTCAAGCCTATTATACTCCTCCTCCTCTTTCCTCTCCTCATTATCTAGCCATACTATAATCTCCTCATTTATCCAATTAGCTTTCTCTGCGATAATAGTGCCTGCAAGGTCACGTCGCTCCCTAGGCATATAGAATACTTGCTCTTTTAAGACCTTTGGACATGGTGTTTTCCATTTCCGGGCCTTACGATATTCTGCCGGTCGTATGGTAGGGTGCTGAGCTAGCCAGGCTGCTTTTTCAGCTAGATAAGCCTGTATCAGGACCTCCGGCCTGTCTGGTGAAAGCTGTTTAGGTGCAGTGGACGCTATAGGCGCTGTAAATACAGGGGACGCTACAGGTGCAGTGGATGCTGTAGGCGCTGTAAATACAGGGGACACTACAGGTGCAGTGGACGCTATAGGCGCTATAAGTGCCAGTGGTTGCCTTGCTACTACTTCCATATCAAGGAGCAGTTGACTTTGAGTAGTAATTGATGCTTGTAGCTTTAACGGACAGTTACAGCTACTCCTTATATGGCCCTGTCTATGGCAAGCTGAACAGACAGGAGGCTGCTTTGCGGGTAACTCTTCGCCCATAGAGAGGATACGGCCCGTATAGACTACCCGTAAGTTGGCTATATGCTGTCTGCCAGCCCGTAACGGATCAAGGAGTGGCTGTAAAGTACTTTTGCGGTCCCAGTACCAGTGCTCATGAAAGTCTGACGCAGTAAGGCCACCTGTAGCCTTCCTTATGTCACATATATGTGCACAAGGCAAGCCCATTGACCTAGTAAAGCTCCCTGTACAGGGCTGTAAAGGCAGTGAAACAAGTTATAGATGCTGCTGTACAAGCCGGAGTGCGTGCCATGTAATAACTCCAAAACAGCCCTGATATAGCTTCTTGTCAATATTTAAAGGTACCCGGTCTTGTTGTATAGTTGTACGATTTGACACAGCTATAACTTGGTTTATTATAGCTGCTTTAATAAGTAGTCATAACGAATAGAGGTCTCCCTTAGTCTTTTTGCCCCCTAGGTAGCACTTAATATAAGCATAAGCACCTTCAGCACGTGACGTGACTCGTATCCCAAAGTACAAGTGTTGATTAGTCCAGACTTCAACTAGACACTCTCTTTGGCTAGGCTTTAGCCATTCGTTTTGCAGGTATATTATATATTGCTGAGTCTTAGGAGTTGAGTATTGAGTTTGAAATTCAAGCCAGTGCTTATCAAATTGCTCAATTATAGGTGCTTGAATAACTGTATGCCAAGTAGCCTCAAATGCTAGCCAGTTCTCGTCTCTAACTATGCTTTTACACTTGGCAAGAACACATTGATTGACATGCCAAATACAGAGCAGTGTAGGAGCGCCTGGAAATACCTCATCTGAAGCATTCTTTTGAGCCTGGTCACTGTCCATTATAATAACTGTAGGGTTAATTCCAAGCTCTTGAAAGTAACGGAATGTCCATATGAAGTCTTCCTTTGATTCGCCTGGAAGAAAGTAAAACCCAATTGAAAATGTTATGCCTGAGCTTGTAATACCTATATAATTGATTAGTATAAAGATTAGTATAAATAAAAGAGTAAAAGCTTACCAATTATGTGAAGGAGTGGCATATCAAATTTATTTGTCTTGTATATATTATCAATTAATATAACGTCTTGGTTAGCTTGAGCAAGTTGAATTGATTGAGGGTAAGTAATAAAGAGGTGACGTGTCCGATTTTCAAGTATATTGATTTTATAATGTATCCCCTTGTCCTTAAAATGCTGAAGCAGAGCGTCGTTTGCAGAGAGCCCATGCCTTTGCTCCCTTTTAAAGGAGGCATTTAAGTTATATATGTCGTACGGTTGAAGGGGAGTAGTCGTCATCTCGCGAAGGTATGTAATTGCTTGGCCTGGCTTGATTCCTATAATATATTAGAGTTCTTTCTTTTAGAGTATTATATAATTAACTTACCTGCATTATGGAGAGATCTAGCCTGATTTATCTCTGCTTGTACCAATTTCCGGTATGCTGGATGAGAGCTAATTGACTGGCTTGGAGGGTGATTATATACTCCATATTCTGTGCCAGGCTTGCTAGACCTATGGCGGAGCTCCCATTGTGTATCTATACCTTCACGAGCTATTACTGAGAACTGACAGCCTGTCTTTCGAGTAGCTGTATAGCGCTGACAGTCCTGTAAGCTCTTTTGCGGATAGTTTGCAGGCGGTGCTAGCCCAGCGCGATCGCAACTATATAGGATCCTAGTTCGTTCCGTGTTATATATCTTTGTAGACCGCTCAATACGGAAGGCATAGCAGTGCTGTACTGCCCAGGCTTGAATTGAAGCATATAGCTCTTCTTTAGAGCTATATATAGCTTCTGGGGGCAGTGGCATAGGCGTCAGGGAGGAGGGCTCGGGCGATTGGGAGGGCAGTAGCGATGGTGAGAGTAGTGCGTGCATTGGTGCGCCGATTGGTGTATCGATTGGTATATCGATTATTGCGTCCATTGTTGCGATGAACTTGCGTCGCGTAGTGCATCAATTGCAGGCAAAATTACAGTGCAGGTGGATGCTAAACGCGACGCGCGATCATTTTTGGTGGGGTGGTGGATGGTAGGTTTTGCAGGGCTGACTAAGCCAAATTATAAACCTACCATGGGTGGTAGGTGTATTGAAACCCGGAGGTCTTCCGTACGCTGAGTAATCAGCCCTGTCTGCAGCCCTCATGTAACCTTAGCTTCCAGGCATCAACATCTCCGCGCTGAACTCCAAGTCGCGTTCTCCCAAAAGGCCAGAAACTCAATTATCCTCAAAATGACACCAACTCCGCCGTCCAACTCCTCCTTCTCGCATTTCAGATTCAGGAGGTCGCGGAATACTGTACCGTATGATGCATCCAACAACGCAACTCCTCCCTCCCAAACTCCCGTAACTCCACTCGTGGACGAAGGCGCAGACCCAGACCCAGAAGTAGAAGATGAAGATGTAGACGACGAAGAGGAGGAAGGCGCCGAGGAAGATGAAATCAGCAACGACGAGGATGGCAATGATGGCGAAGACGAAGAGGAAGGCGGCATCGAAGACGGTTCGTCTGCATTTCTCCTACACCTCCCACCATGCATTATTAGCTGTCCAGCATGAACCGCACGCCTCCTGCGGGGCTCAATCTGGTGCCCGCAGCCGCCAGGCGCGAGCGTTTTATCATCAACGTCCCTCAAGTTCGCATCGGCTCCAATCGCGAAGCCATTGCTCGCAGCGTCGTGGAGCTTGCTAATGGCCTCTTTCGTCGTCGTGCAGTGCCCATGGAAATCGATGCCCCGTTCGACCCGTCAGCCTTGGGATTGAAAGAGATTGGGAACTTGGCGAGTTGGACCGTGAGCAGCTGCAAACCCGGGTGCGGGGTTGAAGCACTGCGTGATGAAGATACGGGGTTGTTTTGGCAGTGAGCCTTGGGGTCCTATTTCGAGATGGATGGGATGCTGATAGAGGTAGATCCGACGGCCCACAACCACACCACCTCAATATCCACTTCTCACGCTTCGTATCTATCGTCTCAATACGTATTTTCCTCGACTTCGAAGCTGACGAATCATACACTCCTACACGCATCACTCTCCTAGCTGGCACAGGCTACCACGACCTCATCCCCTTCTCCGCCCTCGAGTTCGCGCAGCCGAAAGGTTGGATCGACGTTCCGCTCGACCATGTTGGAGGCGGCGAAGACGGCAAGACGCTCAGAGCTTTTCTTGTCCAAGTTAGAGTCGTGGAGAACCATCAGAATGGGAAAGACACACATGTCAGAGGATTGAAGATTTATGCCAAGGATGAGCGGGCGAGGGGCATGCTTGGAGATTTGGACCTTAGGCACGAAGACCTGGAGAAGAGAAAGGTTGTTGTTGTTAGGGCCGATAGTGGGCTGGAGAGAGGATGGATGGTAGAGCCAGATTGGATGGGGGAGCCGGAATTGAGGTAGCAGGAGGCATGGTTTTGGTGTTTGGAGTTATGATACCCAGGCTGGATGGTCTTTAGTCAGAATGAATGTATGTTCTAGCCTTCGGCAATGGTGGTCTTGTGTTATGAATCAATTTGAGAGACCTGAGCTGAATCCCTTTACCCTGTAGCCGAGCAGTCAAACCGACCACATAATCAAAGAGGAAGAAGACATGTTGTCTGCGTAATCCCCTATATGTGAATTGTGTCCTAAAGTTTAACTCGACTTCTTTGCGCAGAGACAGGTTTACTGGATCGAGTCGAAGCCAAAGAGAATGTAGCCTCAATAATTCCGGCAAGCTGCGCAGGTTATCACAGCCTTCCACTCAGCAGTCCCAATCCCCTTATCCTCAATAAATCGTCTATGAAACGAAGTATCAAGCCCTCATATTCCCCTTCATCCCCGTCTCTCTTCCTCAGCAATCCGCGATTGTGCTAAAATATCACCTTTAAACAAAAACCTTGACGTCCTCCCCATCCCCCTCTTCTATTTATGGGCAGGTCAGGACTCAGAATCGAAATTGACATCAAGACTAGTAAATAGAGCTTTTAAAGCAACACAGTCATGCATCATGATAGCAGGGCCATGGCTCCCATGGTCTTTGGACACGCGATAGAGGTTCCTGTTTTCTTGGCAGCTGGTAGGCCATGGCAAGCCAAGGCGACATTTGAAGGGGGGGTGTTCCTTCTGTTGGCACGTGGAATATGATAGAGATTTCTAGATGGGGAAAGATGAAAGGCTAGGAGGAGCCTAAATACAGGTCACAGCTGGCTGCGAGGAGAGCAGACAGTTTCCAGAAGGGGGGGAAATGAACCCACCGAGTTGAGTGAGAGACCACTGCAAATCAGGATCCTTCAACGATTAGGTACTCGTAAACTTAGCAGAAGTGCGATTGGGATCCACTATTTACGAAATAAAATTGATCTTCAAGTAAGACCCAATTGATTGAAGAAGAGCCAAGCGAAAAGGGGCTTCAAAGTCAACAAGGAAAAAGGGGTGCCTTCGCTACAGTCATATGCGATATAAGCGCTTTTTTGAAAATTTACCGAAAAATCAACACTTACCTCGTTTTTTCCACCTAAAAACACCATTTTTGCTATAACAGCCCAAACCCACCACCAATTCTCTCCCAAAACACCCATTTTGAGGCTATTCGTAATCGTAACTGATCAATCACATTCCAGAGCCTAAAATCTGCCAAAATACCACCCCGAAAGCGTAAAACGACAGCCAAAGCTACAGCTAACGCGACAGCCAATACCACAACTAAAGTAATAGCTAAAGCAATAACTACTGCCGCCAAGGCGAAGACTACCAGAGCTCGAAACAAGGCCACTACCGCTCGAATCGATCGAATCCTTCAATCCTCACCACCTCCGACTAGTGGCCCTACTAACCCTTCAGGCCTTTCGGAGACTATAGGCTCGAATTTAGTAACAGAGCTTATAATAGCTCGAACAGGTAAGGCAAAGGAGATAGAGATTATTAATAGATAATATAATCATAATCCGATTCTATTCGCTATAAAGGATTATCTCGATTCTTATAAGTCTTATATTAAATACTCATTTATAATCGATTTTAATAATATTACTAGACTGAAATGGGATTTCTGATAGGAATATATATAATATCGGGTTAATATATAAATTAAAATAAATCCTATAGTATATTCAAGAAAGCGAAAAGATTCTTTGAATTAGAAAATAAAGTACAGGAATAAAATAAATCCTGATTATTAGTATATGAATATTATAGGATATCAAGACTTCGAGGAGATATTATTGAATAGAAAGCCTCAAATAGTTTAAATAATAATATATATTCAATATAATATTAAATTCAATCCTAATAAAATTCCTCTATTAGAAGAGAAGATAATAATAATAATATTAAAGACTGAAAAGTATACTCATTTAATTAATATAGTAGACAAAGATCTCTCTACCAATTCGAATTCCTCCAATTCCTAAAGTGATAATTATACTCGATTATCGAAATCCGAATTAACTCGAAACTTGAAAAAGAAAACTTAAAGGAAACTCGCAAGGCTTAAAGCGAAAAAGGAATAAACTCGATTAAGGACTTATATAACTATTACTTCTCGATAGTATAATAAACTCGAATTTATAATAATATCTTTAATAGGGCATTATTTATAGGAGTATAAGATTTAATAATAATAGTATTATATATATATACAATTACTATACTATAACCTCTATAGAATCTATTAGAAATATCCGATAATATTAAAGTATTTTATTATTAGAAAAACAGATTTAATAATATAAGTAAAGGAGATTAAGAATAATATATTAAATGGGAATATTAAAAACCCTTTATATAATATATAATTAAAGTAAATATAAAATAAAAATATAATAATAGAGATAAGATATTAAAATACGATTTTGATAATTCCTTTAATAAACTTTAATATTATATTATCTAGAATATTAATTTTCGGAAATCCGAATTATTCTAATATATATATAATATTCTCCTTATAATTTATTAATAATTCAAAGTCTATTACTAGTCTTTTTCAATTAAATATTATTTCGAAATAATAAGAAAAGAGTATTAATTTTCCAGTTTATAAATAATATCAGGATTTTAATAATATTAAAAATTCATTAAACCAGATAATACTTTCTATATATCTATTAATATTAATTTGTCCTTTTTCCGCAATTAATAAAAGTATAAACAGTTATAATCTTTAAGAAACTTTTAATAAATACTATTCAAATATAATTAATATATAATATTATTCTTTTATTATTTAAATAATCTCGAATTATATTAAATATAATTATTATTCTAAAGACTTTCTTATTTTTAATCTCAAATAATATTAAGAATTAGTAATATCTTATAGTATATAATATAGAATTAAAAATATAATTACTCTTTTTTATTATTTATATAAAAAGGATTTTATAATTACAAAAATGAAAAATATTATATTAATATTTATTTTCTTAAAGAAATCTATAATACTAATAATAAAGGGAGATATTAAACTCGAGAATAAATTAGAAGATATAAAAGAAGAGAATATTAAACTAGTGAATTTAGAGAAAGAAGAAGGGATAAAAGAAAAGTTATTATCTTAATTAATTGAAAAAAAGTTAATTTAAAAATTATTATTTCCAGAAAATTATAAAGATTTAAAAAGAATATAATAAGAAAGAGGATTAAAAGAGAGTTCTTTACTAATACTAATTCAAGTAAATAGTGGAATAATTTTATTTTCTTTAATTTCCGAATCTAAATAGAATATAAAAGAGTAATCTAAAGAACTAGTAATATAAATAGAAAATAATAATAGAGAGAATAAATGAGATTCTATTTAATAACTTTATATCTTTTAAACGGAAAATGAATAGTAATATATATTAAGAATCTAAAAATATAATTTTAGATTTAATTAATTTATAATATAGAATATAATTAATTTTTGAATTTATATTATATTAATATAATAATACTAAACGAGAGATTATAAGCGATTTATATAATAATATTAATATTTTATAAATCGGGTAAATGTGAATAGGACTCGTTTAATAAATTTAAAATTATATAACTAATTATATTTAATATTACTAAACTTTATTTTTATTTCACGATTATATAAAGTACTTCGAATACTCTTTGGGAATAATTTATATAATTATATATATTTATTTTATATAAATAATATATTATTCTATTTTTAATAATCAATTAAATAATAATTACTAATTCAATTTACTAAATCTAAAAACTATAAGTACTTTCGATTATCTTTTTACTTTAAATTAAATTTATATATTCTATTATAATTAATATAAAAGTTATAATAAAATATACTTAAATCTAAATATTAAATACACGTGAGGATTAAAGACAATTTTAAACTCTTTAAAAGTATATAGAATCTTATATTCTATTAATACTTTAATTATTATTAATATATATTCTTTAATAATTAATATTATAATACAAATCACTTTAAACACATATGGAATCATTTATAAGAATACTAGAATAATACTAGTCAAAACTAATCTTTTAAAATCTAAATATATTAAATAATTACTTAATTATATATCTCTTTAATATTAATAATACTTATAAACTTATTTTATAAGATTCTCTATTTATAAATATACTAATTAATATATTATTATAAAATATTAAAGAAAGTAATTATTAGAAATAGATTCTTAATATTAATCGAATATTAATTAATACTTATTTAAAAACAGAAAAGACTATAAAATACTATATTATAATAAGAGAATAAAAATAGAAATAAACGAATACTATAAGGGATATTATAATTAGATATTAATAGGATTTAGTAAATTAATAAATAATCTAAACTTTATAATTATTATTTAATAAATCGATATTATACTAATAGTTTTTAAGGTATTCCTTCACTCTCTTCCTAATATCCTCTCTATAATCTATCTCTTAAATTATCTATTCCAGGAATAGTTAAAACCCGTTATAATCTATTCTCCTATTCTTATAATAATAATAAATAATAACTTTAAAGTCCTTGAAATTCTTTTTAATTAGATTAAATATAAGATAATATAATAAGAGATATTTAATAATAATACTTTATAAAGTATATATCTCTTTAATTCGGGAATTATAATAAATTAAGTAATTATCTATAATAATAATATTATAAATATTTATCTTTCTAGAAGGATTATAAATTAGTAAAAGATAAAACTCTAACTATTTCTCGAATAAAATAATTATAATTAATCCCTGAAAAGTAATTATTTAAAGATAACTATTAAGAGTATATACAGGAAATATAAACTAATATTCTAATTATTTTAATTATCTCTTTATTTATATTTATATACTAATTAGAAACTATTTATAATATCTCTTTCCCGTTTTCTCATTTAATACAAATTCATTAATAAAAACGAATTATTTACTCTTCTATCTTATTAATTTATTCCTTTAAGTTTATATTAATTATTTATTCTATTAAAATATAATATAATCGACTTTTTTCTAGAATAATCTTATCTTCTTATATATATACAATATTTACAATTAAGAGAATTTAATATCAAAAATATTATATATTTTATTTATAACTTTATTTTAATAAAGATTATTATTTTAATCGAGAAGTTATAAAATAAAGTATATAACTTTATTATTAATAATTGACTTATATTCCGATTATATCCTTATATTATAATACTTTATTATTCCTATTTCAAGAAGGATACTATTTTAATATTATAAAACTATATTATATATTATATAAAACACTTTTACAATAATCTTAAAGTTAGACTTAATCACTCGAATAGTCCTAATCGCATTTCATATCACTTTTACCTTCCGGGACTCCAGTTAGGATACTATAAACTGTGAAAATATTAGCTCGAGTATTAATAATATTAATAGATTATATATTATACGATTAAAAGTGAAGATTATAGTGAGTTTGGGCTGTTACAGCAAAAATGGTGTTTTTAGATAGAAAAAACGAGGTAAGTGCTGATTTTTCGGTAAATTTTCAAAAAAGCGCTTATATCGCATATGACTGTAAGCCACAGCGCATGATTCGTCACCTTCATCGTCACCACGCCACTCTAATTCATCCCGCTAAAACCCCATAAAAAGAAGCAAGAAAGCTCCACCACAACTAAATCACGCGACTTCTTCAATAATATTTACCCCTTCAATCAGAATCACGCGAAACGGTTTGAGACCTCCAATAATTTACCACGAGCTTGCCACTCGTCACAGAACATCTTCACACCGCAAACGCCACGATGGCTGACGAGTCAAAGACATCTCCAACGACCCCACCACCAGAACCCAACATGACCACCGAGCCTACTCACCAAACGCCAATCTCCCCACCACCAGCTTACCAAGAAACTGCCTCCAAACCACCTCTCCCACCACGAATTCCAACCTCGTCCTCGATCCCCGCAAGAAAACCAATGCCTTCCTCAAGTCAAGCAACAAGCTCAACCCTCCCACCACGCTCTCCAACCCAAACCCCCAGTGCCTCCTCCAATTCCCGTCCCAGTCCAGCGAAACAACATTCCCTCCTCTCTCAAGCCAAGGGCGCTTTGCCAACCTCTTTTTCCGGCGCGAAGGACAGTGTGACAAAGTATGGAAAATTTGTCTTCGAGCACGTGAAGAAGGGCGAGATGCCGTGGACACAGTGGTACTGCTGTGGGCTTGTTGCTGGTGTTGAGGTAAGGCTATGTTTTTTGTGACTCTCGATACTTCTTTTTAGAATTCACCACGCTCTAGTATAGTCTTAGGAGCAGAGTGAAAACTGGAGCATGAGTAGAGCATAGGCTAACAGGCAATAGTGCGAGACAGAAAACCACAGGTGCATAAGGAGTGCAAGAAGTGCGGACATCGGGTTTGCGGGAAGTGCGTGAAAGGGACTTTAGGGGGTTAGATGAAAGCAGGGAGATTGTGAGGGGAAGGCGAAGGAAGGGGCAGAGGGAGAGTTGGCGATACCCATGTGCCGTTGTATTAGTTCTAGAGAATGAGATGTAGCTGCATACAATTGTGTTAGAAGAGCCATAATGCATGGATGTTAAATGAGCGTCAATGTATTGCGGCCACCACGGTTATTAGGGTTCAAGAGATGTCAAAACAGTTTTGGGATAGATCCATGAGCAAGCCCATTGTAGCGGAGCAGCCACAGGAGCATGAGATCTAAGGGAAGCCCGCTGTTAAGTAGCATTCGCAGAGAACAAAGCATTGGTTTTGGCAGGACTTGGCTGCAAGCCATCGATTTATCTACTGATTTGGTAGCTTTGCAATCACTTCGCATCTATACCATCCATTGTTGCATGTTACCGCCACTGCACCATCTTTCAATGCACACTTATTGCTCCATCGTTTCCCATCTATACCGTCGATTGTTTCATTCTACCGCCACTGCACCGTCTGTCAAGGCACCCGCACCCCCATTGTTCCACAAATTTGGCAATGGCCGACCACTTTGGTTCTTAACCAAGAAGAGACTAGGTTTTTTAATAACAAGAATCACAATACCCGTACAGAAGGTAACAATGAGAGCGCATATCAAGTACAGTCTCCACCACTTACTGAGGTGGCCTCGAGGCTTGTAATCAGTGCTGGGTATCTCGCTCCTGGATTGCAATCTATCAGCAGATCGATCTTTGATTGCTTAGCAACCGAGGAGCAAAGGGCAAAGCGAACAGGCGGGACATGGGCGAGACTTACTGTACAACTTGCTCATAGGTGGGGAGTTTAATCTCATGATTCTCACCATTACCAAGCTCAGGGGTCGTCTTGTTTAAGACATCAAAGACGAAGGGATTGAAGCTGAAAGACAAACTTGTCAGCAGATTGATCTTCAAAGCTAGATAAGTTCTGGGAAAAGCGGAAGGCGACACAGCGACGTGGATACTGAAAGAAGGCAGGTACAGTACGTACTGGGCAACTTGGGATTGAGGAATTGCTTGCTCAGGAACACCATAATAGCCTCGCAATTTCTTTCTGGAGCCGCTCGCTAGAGACATTGTTGTCGTATTATTTGTTATATTGTATGTATCTTGTGTACGAGGGTTACGTTGTGGAGGACAAGACGAAGGGAGAAGAAGAGGTAAAGGGAAGAAGCGCGTTGTGCTGTCTAAGCACGAACTGTTTCTTGCTTCTTTGACGTCATGGAACTTCTTTTGGGGCCAAACGTGACACGGCGAATTGTGTATCCACTTCCATTGTTATTAGGACGAAGATGGATATATCACGTGTTGAAAGAGCTGTCAACATTGACTGCTTAACTGAAAAGGGGCAGAATCCTGCCCGCCTTTGTGTTCTGGGCCGGCCGCAGTTCAGTTCATGGCGTAGTGGAGAAGAGTTTTATAAAACTAATCCAGTACCGCTCACCCTTTGAAAGCAATCAGCTATATTTGCAGCACCTCTTTTAGCTCAATTTATGTCAACATACTCGAGATACGGACCACGCCCCCAATCAATGCTGCTCAACCATTCGAAATCATCCAAGTCGTTGAAAGCAAAAACATCCATAGCTGAATCTCGAGTAAGCGCGATCTCGCTATTCTGTGTGTTTTGCTTCGTGGCTGGTGCGAAAACTTGGTCAAGCACTCTCCTGATAACTTGGGACATTCGGCGGCACAGCCTGTAGTTGCCAGCTGTTGGTTTAATCCATTCCAAGAATGCAATCATCAGGCTTAGATTATGTACCACTTCTGAGGTAGGCATCGTCACGTCTACGTCATTTGGTTGCTTTGCTTGTTTGAGAAGCTCTGTGCATAGAATCCCAGTGGATGGCATGCCGTAGCACATGATCTACGATACTGCATTAGTTCCGAATTTGGAATTTGTTGACGGAGGGAAGCATATTGAAATCACCTACAACGTAGTCATAGTCGAAGTAACTAAGATTCGACCGATCTCTTTCCAGCCACAAGAACACGATCATGTCCAACATCTCTCGTGCAACATCGACCAGCTTTTGCTTGCTGTCATTGCCTCTTTCAGATGAGAGTCTCTCGAGAAAGAATAGTATACGAAGATAGTCCGTTCGAATAAAGATCAACTTCCACACCTTCACGTCCGATTCACAGCGTTTGAGACTTTCTTTCGTGACTTGAAGAATTCCTGGAATCTGGGAATACGTTTCGAAAGCTCTGATTTTCAGAGCTCTGCATGAGACTTATGAGAGAATGAATATTCCAAAAATATTATAGGAGCTCATACCTGACGCGATCCATGGACCATTGGCTAGGATTTCCAATGAAAAGCTCCATGATCTCATCCAAAAATGTGGCCGTGATTACCATCGTTCGGCAAACCGTGGAGTCGTATATCTCTCCTTTTGTATTCCACCCATTCTCATCAAGTTGGCTTATCTCGTACTGAAGTCTGTCTCCCCCTTCTATCAACACTTCATCACTCAAATCCATAGGCAATGGGCAGGATTGATATCGGTGGCTCCAAGCTGGTGGTCTGCCAGTGAACATAGCCAGATCCTTGTCAGTCCAGAAACAACTAGCGCTTAGTCTCTTCCTCATTTCGGATCGTAGAGTGACCCCTGAACTTTCCTGATACTTATCATTAGGATTAAAGCAGTGCAAGCCTATCGCCGATGCGACTGCTACAAGGTCGTGGTGCAGTCTCCAAACGCGTATGTTTTGAAGGGTGTTAGCCTCTGCCCGAAACTCTAAGGTTGACTCAACTTACTAGAGTCCCCATATAGGACTGTTTCAAGTAGCAGGTTATTGTACAATAAGCTACACATTAGCGTGTTCAGAGAGTGCTTGCAGAGCTCCAGACACCACTCAATTGACTCTTTGAGAGCCAGGACACCCTTCTTCTTATCCGAGTAAACCAAAGAGACTTCCAGAAATCCGAACTCTCTGTCGGGTAGAGAGAGGAGTCCGTGCGCCAGAGCATTCAAAAGAATGCCAACTGATTCCCACCTGGTGTTTGGTCCGGCGAACGAACCCATCCAACCGATTGCATCTTCGGGAGGTACAAACAGCACAGCACTACTTCTCGTTATCACCTCCGATAACTTCTCGAGCTCAGAATCATTTCTCGGTTCCCTTAAATAAGGTTGATAAGTAGCAAACAGTGAGTCGAGCACATTCTTCATGCTAGGTTTCAGGAAGTCAACTTCACCAGGACTCTCCAAGTAGCGTTACTTTTCTTGCAAAAGAAGAAGTGTAATGGGGACTTTAGCCGTCCGCAGCTACAGCTAAGTGTGGCGTCGTGGTGGAGGAAGCGGTCGTGGTATGCCGCAAAGTCTCCGTGGCATGTCCGTGAGGCTAGTATCCGCCCAAGCGCTCCTCTTTTAAGTCCAAGCTCTGTTATATCGTGCGTGTATCGTATACCGAGATCGCGGTAGCTTTGCGGGGCTATGGTAAGCCATAGCTGTGTGAGAGAGTTGT